>SJYV01051764.1:507302-566350 GCA_006410875.1 Neotragus pygmaeus
GGACACAACTGAGCGACTGAACTGAGCTGACAGAGCTTGTCTCAGGGATGTGGCAGTCACTAATTCCAGGAAGGCTAAGACAAAGGCCTCAGTGACACAATCTACAGTCTGTGGTAGAAGGAATAATGTCCCATCTCCCAAAGATATCCATGTCCTAAGTCCTGGAACCTGTCAATATTTATTTTACAAGGCAAAAGAGGTTTTGCATGTGATAAAGTTGAGGACTTGGCGATAGAAAGCACAGCCTGAATTATCTAATCACATGAAGTCTTAAAATCAGAGAACCTGTCCTAGCTGTGGTTAAAGAGAAACACAACAGCAGAAAGATGAGAGTGATGCTACATTGCTGGCTCTGCAGTGGAGAAAGGGGGCCACCAGCCAAGGAATGTGGGTGATCTCAGGTGAGGCTGACCCTCAAGGAGCTGACAGCTGAAGCCCATCTGCTTGCTGACTGCACTCTTCACAGCTGGACAACAAGTTCTTCCTTGAAGAGGGACTGGAATGGGACATCTCTGTGACTACCAGAGTCCACCTCTTCCTCTGCTGGGATCCTGTCTGTCTTCCTGTACTCTCCTCCATGGCCCCATGGGTCTCTTTCTGAGCGAGAACTCGGGAAAGGGAATTAGTCAGCTGAGCCATTAGTCCCTGCTGCTGCAGTTGGTCTCAAGGCTGCAACTAACACTCCTTCGCTTCCTCCTCCATTACCCAGCCTGGAGTCACCTCCACCTCAGCTACCACCTCAGCAGGCTTTGGTGGCTTAGCTGGTGATGTGATTCAGACCCTTATTGCTAGAGTTTAGCAGGCAGGACGTTTACTAAAGAAGGCTCTCAGCATCAACACCTGGGGGGCAAATGAAAGAAGCGAGAATGGATGCAGAGAGAAGTTGTGAGGCAGTCACAGCAAGATTCCAGGTGACCTCACAGGGAGCTCCGCAGCTGGGCTCACTCTTCAGAGAGCCATCCCCAGCTGGGGCCAAGAAGACTGGGCCTGTTCTGCTCCTGCCTTGACCTCTGCTTGAATGGGAACTGCCTTGGGAAAGTGGGTGTGATACCGGGTAGAATGGCTTTCTTCTGCAGAGGACCGTACCCGCAAAAGGCTGGCAGCTGAGGGCTGGTAGCTGGAGTGTGTAGTTGCAGCAAGTGCCCGTCAGTCCTGACGGGGAACGGGGTGGTGCTAACCATGCTAGCTCCATCTGGGTCCAGGGCCCAGTGCTTGTCTCTCCCTATTACAGTCTCAAACTTGGCATCAGAGTTGTTTCTCACTGACTCCTCTTTCCAGGATTCGTTATCATAGTAAAACTACCCATCACAGAAAATTTGCCGTCTTAACTATTTTTAAGTGTACATTCAGTATTGTCAAGTATATTCACAGTACTGTGCAACCGATCTCCAGGACTTTTTCATCTTGCAAGACAAACTCAATAGCCAACCATGAAGTAACTCCTTGTTCTTCCACCCTAGACCCTGGAAACTCAACTGCCATTTGGCTTTCTGTCTCTAGAAATGTGACCATTCTAAGTACCTTACATAAGAGCCTTTTGAGACCCGCTTATTTCACTTAGCATAATGCCCTCAAGATTCATCCAAGTTGAAGCAAAAAAACAGCCTTCCTTGGTAAGGCTGAATAATACCCCATTATGTGTATATACCACATTTGGTTTAACCATTCATCCATCAATAGATACTTAGATTGCTTCCACTTTTTGGCTATTGTGAATCATGCAGCTATGGACCTGGATATACAGATAGCTCTTCAAGATCCTACTTTAAATTCTTTTGGATACAAAACCAGATCTAAGATGTTTTTATCAGAGGTATTTTTAATCTCTTATGGCCTTAACTCCTTCTAGACCAAGACAGAGGCAAGAGTGAACCACCTACTGTCTTCCTAGGGAGGCAAGTTTTATAAATCAGAGCACCTCCAAGGTTAGTTCATCACAAGCAGGATTTTGAGAAACAGCCTCTCTGATGAAAGAAAATAAGGTTAAGAGGCAGGCACAGAGCCAGCTCATTACCGTGCTGAAGCTGGTGAGGATGTCTTTGTGATGAGGAGGGGAAAGCAGGGGCTGACCAGGGAGAGGTAGGCACTGTCGAGGCAGGGGACTCAGGGGAGATTGGATGAAGTTTAAAAGACTTTTCTGCCCAGACTCTATCAGTACATCAATTTGTTGGCCTGGTTATTTTAGTCTAAGCAATATCTGAGATATCAAACAGCAAAAAGGACAAGTGCATTTTTAAATAAATTATTAAAAATAATTCAAGCTTCTCATCTCAGACCTATAAATTTGGATGAACATCTTCTGTTTTCATTAAAGTTAAATCCAATCTGCACAACTCAAGCCAAAATTTAAAAGCAGCATCAGATGTCTTTTGAGCTTTTCTTCACCCCAGGTAGCCAGCTAAAATGAGAAAGTGATAAAAGAAAACTTAAAATTCAGAGTTCATTTTCTTAAGAAAATTTTCAATGCTGAAACACACCCACTCAGAGCTGTGTGCAAGTAGATAATTGATACTGAATACATTAATGGCAAAAATCATATGTATGCTTCCTAAAATAAGTAGAACTGTTCCATAATGGTTGGGAAGGAGGCTTAAAAAATAAATAACAGTAAGAACTCCCTACCACAAAAGACTCATTTTTAACCATCATTTGAAATAATACCTGTTGACTATGCTAGACACTCCCAAGAATGTGCTCTGAAAAGCCCAACCAAACCTAAAAGGTACATTGTTATGGTGCAATGTTTAGCGAGCTTTAGGATAAAGTCGGTAATTTTATCCTCTTGGGACATGTCCATCTTTATGAGAGCAGTTATATGTGATACTGTATATGTTCTCTACTGCTGCTAAGTTGCTTCAGTCTTGTCCGACCCTGTGCAACCCCATAGCTGGCAGCCCACCAGACTCCCCCGTCCCTGGGATTCTCCAGGGAAGAACACTGGAGTGGGTTGCCATTTCCTTCTCCAATGCATGAAAGTGAAAAGTGAAAGTGAAGTCACTCTCCAAGACCCCATGGACTGCAGACTTCCAGGTTCCTCCGCCCATGGGATTTTCCAGGCAAGAGTACTGGAGTGGGGTGCCATTGCCTTCTCCGGTATATGTTCTTAGTTATGTATTAATACAATGATTCTATATCTTAAATAACTTCCCTGGTCGTTTCAAGGAGAAAAAGAAAATGGCCAAAAAAAATTCCAGCACCTCTGCAACTTTTCTCCATAATTCTTCTTTTAATTGGCGGAAACATGAAAAAATCTAAAACCCCCCCCTTCCCTTATTCCCTTTAGCAAGATGAGATTATCTATAATTTCCCAAAGAAGCTTCACTAGAAAACACAGAAAGTACCGAAAAACAAGAAAAGAAAAAAGCCAAGTTGAAAAATATAGGTTTCTGATTTTCTGATTCTATAAAAGCTTACTGAGACAGCTAGCTCTGATCTGACACCCTGATCAAACAATTTCCATGCTTAATTTTTCCATTCTTTCTTCTCTGACTTCTTCCTCTCTCTCCTATATTTGCACTCACCCAAAACGGGGTCCCAGTTATTCAAAACTTCAAGGGAAAAGTGAATGGAAGGTAAATGAGGTTAGTGACCCAAACCTGTGTGAACAATGGACTTTCCACTCTTCTCTAGGTGACTTTGACACAGAAGGTGTTCCATCACCTGAAAATGGTCATGAATTCATTTCTTAGAGTAACAGTCTGTGGTTATACATAATTTGTAATATCTATTCCACAAGGATCTAATGAGCTGCCTTAACCCAACTTCAGGCCTGGAGACTTAATCTTAGCTTTAAAGTCAAATTCCATTTATGGAAAAGAAAAGTAATTTTTATCATGCAAGTCACAGCTGTCTTTGATATAAAATGGTATCCTTCTCTTTTTACTATCAAAACTGTCCACAGCTGAAACAAACCATCCTGATCTATCTGTAGACATCTTAAAGAAGTCCAGTTACCATAATAACCTAAGTGTTAATTTAAGGGCAAGAAATTTCTGGAAATGTTGTCCCAAGTTGAAATATATGACCAACATAGTGGGTTTAGGTTTAGTTTAGGTCAGCACACACTAATTTCTGTTTTTATGGTTAATAGAATAGAGTAATAAGACAGAAGAATAAGCGCCAAAGAATTGATGCTTTTGAACTGTGTTGTTGGAGAAGACTCTAGAGAGTCCCTTGCCAACAAAGGTCTGTCTAGTCAAGGCTATGGTTTTTCCAGTGGTCATGTATGGATGTGAGAGTTGGACTATAAAGAAAGCTGAGCGCCCAAGAATTGATGGAAAAGACTTCTTGAGAGTCCCTTGGACAGCAAGGAGATCCAACCGGTCCATCCTAAAGGAGACCAGTCCTGGGTGTTCATTGGAAGGACTGATGTTGAAGTTGAAACTCCAATACTTTGGCCACCTGATGCGAAGAGCTGACTCATTTGAAAAGACCCTGATGTTGGGAAAGATTGAGGGCAGGAGGAGAAGGGGATCACAGAGGATGAGTTGGTTGGATGGCATCACCAACTCGATGGACATGGGTTTGGGTGAACTCTGGGAGTTGGTGATGGACAGAGAGGCCTGGCGTGCTGCGATTCATGGGGTCACAAAGAGTCAGACACGACTGAGCGACTGAACTGAACTGAACTGAACTGATGTGAAGAACTGACTCATTGGAAAAGATTCTGATGCTGGCAAAGATTAAAGGCAGGAGGAGAAGGTGACGACAGAGGATGAGATGGTTGGATAGCATCACTGACACAATGGACACAAGTTTGAGCAAGCTCTGGGAGTTGGTGATGGACAGGGAAGCCTGGTGTGCTGCAGTCCATGGGATCAAAAAAATCGGACACAACTGAGTGACTCAACTGAATAAGATAGAATAAACAAATAAAAGCTCATTTGTGTATCATTTATTCATCTTTGGATGTTCACCATGGCCACCTCCAAGCCATCTTAGCCCACCTACCCAGTTTTTCAAAGCATCCCAGAGTCTGTAAACTTAGTAAATGATCCCGAAGCCAGGCAACCAGCATTTTCTGAAAGTTTTCTTTGATACTTTAAGAAAATCCTAAGTGCAATTAGCAGGCAATTGATCCCCACTATGATCGTTAATTTTATGCAGCAACTTGACTGGGCTGAGATGCCCAGGTAGCTCGTGAAACACTGTTTCTGGGTGTGTCTGTGAGGTGTTTCTGGAAGAGACTGGCCATTTGAATCAATAGACTGATAAAGAAGTTTGTCCACAATAGTGCAAGCAGGCATCATCCAATCCACTGAGGGCCTGAACAGAATAAAAACCCAGAGTAAGGCTCTATTTGGTTTTTTCACTTGAGCAGCTGAACTTGTTTTGTGTGTGTGGCCACATCATGCAACCCGACCAGGGATGGAACGCACACTCACCTGCAGTGGAAGTACAGAGTCTTAACCACTGGACTGCTAGGAAAGTCCAGGCTCTTAGACTTAGAATGAGACTTACACCAGCAGCTCTCCTAATTCGTGGGCCTTTAGACTTGGACTGAATTACCCCAATAGCTTTCCTGGTTTGCCAGCTTGCAGACGGCAGATCATGGAACTTCTAAAGTCTCCACATTCATATTAGTCAGTTCCTATAATAAATCTTCATATCTCTGACTAAATCATTTCATTCACTCATATTTTTCTTTGTTAGTTCTATTTACTAATTGTTTGACCATATTTTGTGATTCTCTGAACCATCTGCTGGTCTTGGTTGCATCCTGACTTAGAAAGCAGCAATGCGAATGGTGGCTAGTCCATCTCTTTGCTTCAGGTCTCCTGGATCAGGACTAGTTTGCTCCACAAGAAACAATGTCTGTCCTGGGCTCAGACCAGCTCTATTTCATGGTGTTCTTCTGTACCTGCCTCCAAACTACATTATACTTACTATTGTGCAGCTCACCCACACCTGGAAGCTCCTATTTCAGCCCAAGAATTTCCCCAGTCTCACCCACAGTCCTTCAAATCTCATAAAACCCCTGGCAAATTAGAAGTCTGATTTTCCAGCACATCAAGAGCAGGTCCATATTTTAGAATTGGACTTACATTAATTAAGATTACTAAGTTCAGTGTTCAAAGCCGGGACACCAAAGTACTGATTTATGATGAGAAATGTAAACTCTCAAACACCACAATGCCAAGGTTCACATAACTAAAAGCATTTTCCCTTTAGGGGCAGAGAAACCAAATTGCAATCAGAACACAGATTAAGGAGTTTATAATTAGAACAAAGAGAATTAGATGCATGAGCTAAAGGAGCATCCCTCGGTTTAGAAATACTTTGCCCTTTCTTACCAATGAGTCAGTAATACTAGAAGTCCCTTGCTAAGCCATATTTGAGTAGGACTCTTGATATTTACCCCTGCGATGCTCCTTTTTCTAGCTCTTCAAATAGACAAACTTCTCTTTTAATGGACAAAATTTTTTGAAATTGTGTTTAAAAAAATCCCATAAATTCAAGCCTTGCTCTGGCTTAGGGATAACTGTGTCTCTCTATTCTGTTACATTGTATATTTATTTTATAGATCTCTTTTGTACCACGAAATAAGTCTTATTTATAAACTTCACAGGGCCTAGCATAGTCATTATACAAGGCAAGTCCTCAGTTTGNGCCCTCCAGCTCACCTGCTGGCCTGAGGCTAGGTGAGCTTGAGGGCCTCCAGGAGAAGGCCTGAGGTCCTCTTACTTCACTCTCTACCTGATGATCACCCCATCACTAACCCTTAGCTGAATCACTTACCTAATGGTCCCTCACCGTTACTTGTGGGCAGGGTCCACTGTGGCACTGACCAGTAGCTGAGCAGGACATCTACCGGTTGCTCATTGACAGTTTGTGGCTTATGGGCAGGGCCCACTGAGGAACCGGACCAATGGCTGAGCAAGACCTGTTTGCCTAGTAATAGGGTGTGGAGTAGTGAGGCCCAGCAGTGGCTGCCTGCTAAGGGATGTGCCCATCCTGCTGTGTTACACTACCTCACAGAAGACTGCCTGGAAGGGGGGTGGAATGGACCATTTGGGATCATCAGAGAAGGGCATTCATTGAGCCCACTTGACTTTTCCCACGCTGCTCACAACAAATGGGTCCATGCAGGGTTTCAAACACTGTGGGCCATTCTAGATATGTACTGTTCACAGCATCTAAAAGAGAGCATACTAAGTGAACTCCAGGAGATGGTGATGGACAGGGAGGCCTGGCGTGCTGCAATTCATGGGGTCACAAAGAGTCAGACACGACTGAGCAACTGAACTACTACTGTGGCTGAACAGCCCACTCCAGTATTCTTGCCTGGGCAGTCTCATAGACAGAAGAGCCTGGCAGGCTATAGTTCATGAAGTCGCAAGGGTTGGACATGACGTGGCTAAACTACCCCCACCACCATGGCTACTTTACATAGCACTGAAGTGATGTTTGTACACAGAGTAATTAAAAAGCATTGAAGCATTTAAAATATGTTCCAGGTTTTCAGAGAAGTAGTGACTCACTAATCAGGATGTTATCCTCAAGCTTTTCAGTTGTGTTAAGGCCTCCAGGTAGCCATGTTTTAACTTCCCACATGGAAGAAACTGCCTTAAGGGAGCTTCATATAACCTTCAAATACTCAAGAATTAGGAAATATGGTTCCATTGCACAAATAAGGTAAGCCTGGGCTCATCATGTGACCATCGGTTAAGGATTTATTTTGGACTGCAGTATATTTATATGTATTTAAATAGTACTTTTCTGTTTGTGTTCTTAGTCTCACACATGCAATTGGATGGCCAAATGTAACCTATGAGAACCATATAACTTGTTGTCCTTTTCTGCCTATACATTTGCTGCTGCTGCTGCTAAGTCACTTCAGTCGTGTCCGACTCTGTGCGACCCCATAGACAGCGGCCCACCAGGCTCCCCTATCCCTGGGATTCTCCAGGATATTGTTACCCAATTTGGTTGCAGCTTTCTTTTTACTCTTACTTACAAGAGAATAGTACGGTCCTGAATAAGGTCTGAAATTGACCCTAGTCTGGTCCCATATGATTGCTGCTGGTTGAACAGTCAGAATACAGATTCAGAAACTTTTCTGTAGTAAGAAGTGTGTTTGTAGTCTAATGACATACCAAATTAGAGAGGGAAAAAAAGGAAGCCAGTGAGTGCCCTGTAATTCACTTAACTGCCTAGTTGTAGTTAACCAGCTAAGCCAGTTGATGAACTCCTGAGATACCACTCTGAAAAGTGGCTAGTGAAACCTATAGGTAGACTGCCAAAAAACAACTCCATGAATTGAAATTTTTAATTTTCACTTGAAGGCAAGCAACAAGAAATAAAAGGGTGTCTTTAAAAAGATTCAAAAATTAAGAAGAGATTTGATTATGATTATATAGAAGTATTACTGCAGAGATGTATGCTTGTGATTTGAAATTCCTTCAGTGAGGGATTTGATTAAAGAGACAGCTAACCTGAAAGAAACATCCTATCAGTCAGTTTGATTGGTGACAGATTTCAGGGTAATCCTGTGTGTGCAATTACACACATCCTGGGTTCCATTTGGAACCCATGTACATGTCTTCAACAAAAGAAAATGATTTTCAAATTCTATAATGAGAAAGGTTCTGGCATTTTGTTTGTGAAACCAACCTTCCCTTCTCTAGAAGGGAATATTTTTGCAGTTGTGAAATGGGCAAGTTCTCCTATATGGCAAAGTGTTTTGTTTTGACTGACAAGGGGAAAAAAAAGACTTTGGAATTTTTAGACCCTGATGCTGGGAAAGATTGAAGGCAGGAGGAGAAGGGGACAACAGAGGATGAGATGGTTGGATGGCATCACCGATTCAATGGACATGAGTTTGAGTAAACTCGGGGAGTTGGTGATGGACAGGGAGGCCTGGCGTGCTGCAGTCCATGGGGTTGCAAAGAGTCATACATGACTGAGCAACTGAACTGAACTGAAATTAAATCCTTTTCACCCAGCAATTAGAACAAGAGAAATGTGAAGGAAGATGATTTGAAAACCAAGAAGGGGAGGGAGAGACTCATGTCTCTCTGGGCAAATAAAAAGACTGTTTTTAATATTTTTTAATATTTTAATATTTTAAAAAATGGTGTATCCTCACATGATAATAGATGTCATTTTAGTATCTGCAGGATGATAAAAAAGAACAAAAATGACAGGGAATTAGTAATATTCCTAGAAGGATTTATATTCTGTAATCACAACAGCATTTAACAACTTGATGCGATAAGTCTAAAGGCTATACTTTTGTGTGCACTCTTATAGCAATTCAGTGGCCCACAAGGATNAAGAACAAAAATGACAGGGAATTAGTAATATTCCTAGAAGGATTTATATTCTGTAATCACAACAGCATTTAACAACTTGATGCGATAAGTCTAAAGGCTATACTTTTGTGTGCACTCTTATAGCAATTCAGTGGCCCACAAGGATCATGGTTGGAAGCTACTGCTCCAGATGATATGTTTATGAATAAATATAAGCCATCTTTTAATCATCTTCTATAAAAGAGACCTACTTCATAAAGTTGTTTAGAAACCAAAGCATTTGGCCCATCCTAGGTGCTCAGTTAGTGACAGCTGCTACTACTAGGAATTAGTGTGACTTTAAATAGCAGGAGACCTGAGTTCGATCTCTGGGTTGGGAAGATCCCCTGGTAAAGGGAAAGGCTACTCACACCAGTATTCTAGCCTAGAGAATTCCATGAACTGTATAGTCCATGGGGTTGCAAAGAGTCGGACACAACTGAGCAACTTTCACTTTCACTTTTGGAGCCATACAGGTGAGAATTCTAACTTTTCTGAACCAGGTTAAATTAATGCAGTCTCTTCTTTATTCAAACTGACTTGGAATAGAGACTAATTGGACTTTTGGAAACACCTCTTTTCCATACTTCTTGCTGACTTCAAAATGTTGCTTGTATCTATCCATTTTGTTTGATTTCATCTTTTTTGAAGTGGAAACTCCTCTTCCCCACCCTAAAATTTATCAAAGCCCCTTAGCCAATGTTGTTACTGTATTCTACAGCTGTAATTCTCCTCTCTGATGTGCACAGGAATCACTTGGGTAGTTCTTGCACTGAATACTGATTCCTGGGTCCCACCCCAGAGATTCTCATTTAACCGTTCTGTGATCCGCACATCAGCATCTTTTTTTTAAAGGCAGGTGATTATAATATATAGCCAAGGATGAGAATTATTATTCTAATATGAAACAGGATTGGTGACAGTGTTCTTGCCTACTTGAGTATCATTAGTCAGTGTTACAAGTATCTTAATTCCTTCATTGTAAAGACATTAAGCAAAATAGAGTCTCTGGGATACCCTGTTAGAATGACACAAAGCCGCTGAAGGAATCTCTGAGGTAAGCCTTTCTTCCACCTAAGTGGTACAGTCAGTGGTTACAGTTGTGTGTAATGAAAACAAAAACTTTAAGGCATGTTGAAGTCAGGGCGTGTTTCATTCATCATCACTTCTTCTAGGAGGCACTGTGGCATAGTGAAATGGATTCAGGTTTTGGCACTAGATGAATTTGGGTTTATTTTGGATCTGTAGATTACTATGTTGATTGAGATTCAGAGTTTGCAATTGCACATTTTTCTCATGTGGAAAAAATAAGGATTATGAAAAGCACAACAGGAATCATACTATACACCGTACAGGGTTGTTAGCATTGAAGACTATATATAAAATCCTTAGCAAACTTTCTGGCTTAGTAAATACCAGTTGTATTGTATATATACACCATCCCTCTTCATTCTAAAGACTGTCTTTGACTTGTTTGTATCACCAGTGCCAATCACAGTGCCCTAATGCTCAGAAGGTTATAAAATTTGATGATGATACAGAAAATCTGATTTCTTTTTTTTAATCAATTACTCATAGGTAAATAATAGAGTTGTGGCATTATAAAATTAGAGTTCAGCAAGTAAGTGTTGCCACACATTATTTAATGGCAGTATCCCTTCATTTTTGTTTAATGAGATTCATGGTCAAAGTTATGTAGTGTCATACAATCCATGGAAAAAATAGTAGCACCTCAGTATTTAGCAAGTGATGCTTTAGTGGCTATACTAAGTATGATATAAACAAGAGATATGGTTTCAAGGGAAGGGGCAATTATAAAAATAGACAAGAACTTAATGTCAGAAAAATCAAGAGTTAAAAAGGTTAGGACAGATACACAAGCCAGAATCAGAACATATTAGACAAATGCAGTTTATCTTGTATTTTCTTCCTAGCTCTGACTTCAGAAGGCCTAGAAGCAATGAAATATTAGTAGTAATAAGTACCCCTAATGCACAGAGTTTTACTTCCTAAATATCGTTCTTGACTAAAAGGGACCAGGGCTCCCTGGAGAAATTACTAATTCCAAGTTTGTAGTAGGAACTTAGACTGAGTCTGAGACATCATTTTGTGCTAGAAGCAAGAAAGTTTTCAAAACCTAATGGAATAATTATGTGTGTACACTAGTTTAGCAGCAAGATCTTTCTTGACTCACCCTTTCATTTAATGAAAATGAAAACAAAAATAAACAAATAGGACCTAATTAAACTTAAAAACTTTTGCACACCAAAGGAAACCATAAGCAAGACAGCCCTTAGAATGGGAGAAAGTATTTTCAAATGAAGTAGCTGACAAAGGATTCATCTCCAAAACATACAAACAGCTCATATAGCTCAATATTAAAAAAAAAAACAATTAAAAAAAATAGGCAGAGACATAAATAGACACTTCTCCAAAGAAAACATATAGATGGCCAACAAACACGTGAAAAGATGCTCAACGTCACTAATTATGAGAGAACTTCAAATCAAAACTACAATGAGGTATCTATCACCTTATGCCCATTGAAATGGCCATTATTAAAAAAATCTACAAATAGTAAATGCTGAGAGGGTTTGGAGAAATGGGAACCCTCTTGCACTTTTTGTGGGAATGTGAATTGATACAGCTACTATGGAGAGAAGTATGAAGGTTCCTTTAAAAACTAAAAATAGAACTACCATATGAGCCAACAATCTTCTACTGGGCATATACCCAGAGAAAACCATAATTTCAAAAGACACATGCAACCCAATGTTCATTGCAGCACTACTCACAATAGCCAAAACATGGAAGCAACCTAAATGTCCAGCAACAGATGAATGGATGAAGAGTGGTACACATATACAATGGAGTATTACTCAGCTATAAAAAAGAAGAAACTTGGGTCATTTGTAGAGATGTGGATGGACCTAGAGACTGTCATACAGAGTGAAATAAGTCAGAAAGAGAAAAACAAATACTGTATATTAACACATATATGTGGAATCTAGAAGAATGGTACAGATGATCTTATTTGCAAAGCCCGAATAAAGACACACAGGCTGGACACCAAGAGGGGAAGGGGAAGGAGTTAGGGGTGGGATGAATTGGGAAATTGGGATTGACATATACAAACTATTGATACAATGTAAAAATATTATATATAGGATCATTCCAAGCTGGAATCAAGATTGCTGGGAGGAATATCAATAACCTCAGATGTGCAGATGATACCACGCTTGTGGCAGAAAGTGAAGAGGAACTGAAGAGCCTCTTGATGAACGTGAAAGAGGAGAGTGAAAAACTGGCTTAAAACTCAGCATTCAAAAAACTAAGATCATGGCATCCTGTCCCATCACTTCATGGCAAATAGATGTATAAACAATGGAAACAGTGACAAACTATTTTCTTGGGCTCTAAAATCACTGCAGATGGTGACTGCAGCCACGAAATTAAAAGATGCTTGCTCCTTGGAAGAAAAGCTATGACAAGCCTAGACAGTGTATTAAAAAGCAGAGACACAACTTTGCCAACAAAGGTCCATCTAGTTAAAGCTATGGTTTTTCCAGTAGTCATGTATGGATGTGANTTTTTTTTTTTTTTTTGAATTCTCGTGCTTTTTTGATGATCCAACGGATGTTGGCTATTTGATCTCTGGTTCCTCTCATGCCATTACATTCCCATGCCATTAAAGTGTATGGGGTCATAAAGAGTTGGACATGACTGAGTGCATATATACTCACCACATTATTTGAAATTGTTGCCTTTTTGTATTTTTGCTCTTCCTTAGTATGTTAAGTGTATTAATGATTATGATCATTTTGGCTTTACAAAGCACCTTCTCTTCCCTTTAGGAGCTGTGAGGTGACAGGTTATTTTGATTCTTTTTGATTTGGAATAATTATTTTGACATTTAAATGAGCCTCTGTCTGAATGTGCCCCAATTTTCATATCTATTTTTTTAAACTTTCCTGCTCCTGAGAATTTTCAGGCTTATAAGATTGCAGGTAATTAATAATCTCCTTCACTGCATCCCAGATAGACATGGGAGTTGCCAGAAAGGGAGCAGAAACAAGTTTAAATAGAATAACGCTTAGCAGTGAGATAACATGTTATACCTGAAAGCCTTCGCAGACGTTACCTAATCGATTTTCCAACACATTGGAGAAGTAGGAAATGGGTTTTTATTATATTTTAATGGCTGATAAACTGAGATATGCTTTTAATCTCTTAACTCTTCCTGAGAAGTGGACATTCACAACTTTCTTTGTTTAAAATCATAAAGACATTTTTTGCAGCCAGGTTTACATGATAGATTTCTGTCTTTTTAAGCTTAATCTTTTAAGAGACTCATCCCTTGACCTTCCATTTTTCTGAGAAGGAGGCAGCTGAGTCAACTTCAAAGTTTATTGATTTCATTTTCACAAAGCCAACACACTAGGCAGTTTCCAGAAGCAGTAAGCTCCTTTTGCTCCTTCACTATCCTTGGAGAAACAAAAGAATAGAACAGATGCCAACTCAGGACACAAAGTAACATCTAATTCCCCCTGAAGGATGGTCTGGTGGTGGGTAGAGTTAGTTTGGCCACTGTGTTTGAAGGCCAGATTGCTTACATGAATTGCTTATGTTCACCCAGTTAGCAAAGGAGTCTAATGATAGGTGATCCCTTTCCCAATATTTTTTGGTTCTTAACCTTTTTTCCTTCAAGACATATGTTTATTTTGCCCAGAGGTCTAGCTCTAATACCTTTTCTTTTCTAGTCTAAAAAATATAGTGAGTAAATATTTTTGTTACTACTTAAATTTTTTGAAGAAATGAAATATTTACTTCATTACTTTATTAGTAATAACAAATGATTTGCAACATATCTCACAATTAATTATGACCAAATGGTATATTCATAGTTACAACTTTACATAAGATTTAAAACATTTTTTTCAAAATAGTAAGTAGACATTGTTATATTTTTCAGTATATTTGATTTCTTCAACAAAAACAAACCCAACAGTCTTCCTCTCACTTGCTTACATCAGGTATAGTTCTTTTTATTTTTTTCACTGTTGATTTTCTCTAAGTCATTTTTGTCTATTGTGAGTCAAACTTTTTCTGAATCCTAGAGAAGTGGCAAGAGGTGAGCCACCCTTACCTTGAATAGCCTGCAATCAAGCACAGGTGATTGTTTTGAGGAAATAACTTGTACTGGGAAAATCACTTAACCTCTCCAAAGTTCAGTTTCCTCATCTAAATAGTGGATTAATAATGCCTGCTTAACAGGTATCATTATGAGGACTTAAGGAAACAATCCACATGATAGCACTTATTACTGGCACAAGGTAGGCACTCAGAGACTATTTATTCAGTTTACTTCTGGAGAACCATGCAAGACACTATCATTAGATTATTAAATTATAATATGAAGGCTATTTTAAAAATATGAATTGAGAGACATGTGAGAACTGAGAGCTAGAATTTATTAGGAAAGGATCTGTGGAGGATATGAGGTTTAAAGAGGCTCAGAGCTTAAATGATGAAGCTGTAGGTATTATCAGGGTAAGGAATGGATTGGCTCTGATTTGGAGAGAGTTTGGACTCCCTATTTAAGTCTCATCGGCTTTTTATGCCAACATTGTATCTGCATTGATTCCTGAGTGACTTCACAGAAAATAATTCTGTACTCTGTGGTAAAACCCTGAGCCAATCCTCGTATTACTGCTATTCTCATGGCCACCATCAGATGATATATAAGATGTGAGAAGTATTTTCATCAACAAATTTACTGGCGGAATGTCCCATGGAAAATAACCTTATCACTTAGCTGCTGTCCCCCAAATCTAAACCTTGCTCTTCTACATTTCTGTGTTTGAACATTTAGTGGGAGATGTTTTTAAGAAAAAAAAAAATCTTGCCATGGATTTTCTCCCATAATGGAATATCATTATGCTTGAATTCTGTTTGAATAGTTTTTGGAAAATGGACATTAAGTGATAAGATAAATCTGAGAGGTGGGAAAGGCTTTATATTTCATTTATAAATATTTCTGTGACTATTGATAAAGTTTTGTAACTATTGGTAATTAGGTATGAAGGTAAAATTGACTTTATCATCTTTTGTTGATTTTACTGAAAGATTTAAAACTAAAATTCTTAATATTTAAATATAAAATTTCTTGCTGAAAACTGCACTCACTCTGTAATATGGGGGATTTTATAGAATTTAGTTTTCTGTGACATTTAAGGAATATGTTATAGAGACTTGATGTGGGTAAAAGGGGAAAAAGGAGAAATCTGGGATAATTCCTTTGTGTAGGGCTAAAACTCCTAAGAATGGAGTTGCCATTTCCTAAAGGGAAGAGGCAGGAGAAACATGTTTGGGTGGAGGTCCTAGAACCAAGAGTTCTGCTTTTGTACGTGTTGAGTTTGAGATGCACATCAGCTATCCACCTGGACTTGTTGAGTAGGCAGATGGAGGAGCCAGAAGTCAGAGCTGGAAAAAAATTACAAAAGAGGTCTGAAAGCATTCAGGAAGAAGTGCCCACTGGAGACCTGGTTGTTGCTGGTAAACCTACCCAAAGTAGTTATGAGGAGTCTTTTCCCATGGGTGTGGTTGTAGGGTGGCATTTTCATTGGCTTTTGGATCAGACCGGTATTTGAATAGTAGCTCTATCATTTACTAATTAAGTGACCTCAACCATGTGAGTTAATCTCATTTAGCTTCACTTTCTTCACCTATAAAACAGGTTAACAGGACATATCCCATAGCATTGTTAAGATAAAATGAAATAACGTATGTTTCTTAGAGCAGTGGTTGGATGTGGTAAGTGCTTTAAAAATATTATCTTCTTTTTCTTCAGATTTAGTTTGTTACATTCAATCCAAACTAACAAAACATGAGCTTCTCTTCCAAAATAAAATAAACCTGAATTTAAAGTCTACTCTCACATATACTTTTGGGGGTACCTACTTAATGATAAGCTCCAAAAAGGATTTGATTCAAATCTATTTCCTATCAATCAATAATGACCTTATAAAATAAAGGATTTTTGTGCAGATCCTCTGCAACTTGGCCTCAGGTAGGGCTGTCATTCTCTCCATCAATCTCTGTGCCAAATTTTCTTGGCTCTTAAGACCAACCTGCCTTCTTTTATATTTAATCTTTTGGGCTTTCTCTGCCAATGAGGTGAACATCAGATCTTCAATCCAGTTGATCTTTGAGGTTATTAGAGCTATGATAGTGATAGAGACAACAAAGCAGCAGAACAGTTAGCACATACAGTACTGAACTGTGCACCAGATGCTCTTCTCACTACTGTTATTTAGAGTAGTTTACTTTACCTCCGCAGCAGGCTTTTGAGGTAGCTACCACTTTATCTCCACTTTACAAGTGAGGAAACTAAGGCACAAAGAGTTGTGTAGTTTTGCCTCAGGATACACAATGCAGTAACTGGGAGAGAAGAAAGACTGTGCTCTTTTCAGAGGTTGAGTTTGGAAGGCAGTTTTCCCACAAGAACAGAGTCTTTTTTCATCTCTGTATCCTCAATGAAAAGTATAGAGAGCAAATGTTCCATCCATGTTCGAGTTAGTGCAAAGTGCCAGCCCATCAACACAGAGGATTGTGTCATTCTGTTTTCTATTTTTTTGTTTTTTTAAAGGAGGGGGGAGACCCAGTGAATCAAAAACTCTGATTGTGAGTACAGTAAACTGGCAACATCTGGGGCCTGTTTTATCTTATGAGTCCTCACAAGACATTTGAAAATAAAAATTAAAAAATCTATTCTGACTTCTTCTGAAATATTTTTTATTTAACTAGCAGTAGGGATCTGACATTGAATAATGACCCTCCTCCAGAAACAAAAGCAGATTAACATTTGTCCTTTTTTTTCTATTAAAAGCCTGTGTTGCCAGATTGGCTGGTCTTTGATGCTGAAGGATTACTGTTTGTCATGTGATTAAAAGATGATAATAAAACTAGTATTGTGCTCTAATTTTAAAGTTAGTTCAAAAAAATTAGACATGATCTCTAAGGGCAGTTTTTCACAGATCCATATAAACAGGCATTCCCTTCCATGAATAATAAACATTGTTAGTGGCATCAGACTTCCCTCATTCCAGGGGATGAGTTTTTAGCATATCTGAAAGTCATCCACTCTGTGGCTTTTTGTCTAAAAGAAGAAAAATAGTATTAAAATGGAAAGAAACTGAAAACAGGAGCCAGGCACCAACCAGCTGTGTGATCTTAGACAGGACCGTACTTTCACTCATTCAAATCATATTATAGGCCTATATGAGGTCATGCTTGGGTTCCCACTGGTGTGCACAGTTTAACACACATGTTGGGTCATAGGTTCTTTTATTCTGGTTTGTTCGTCTGTGGTGCTCACCATACCCCACTAGCAGTTTTCTCACCCTGGCCTCCTAGTTTTAGGGGCCCTTCTTCCCCAGGCCCATCCAACTATCTCTGCTTAAGGAAATCTTTCCTACCAAGATTCAGCCCAAACCCCATCTTCTGGGGAAGTCTTCAGTAATCACACTAGCTTCTCTTAGCTGCTTTCACCAATTTTCAGTTCAAGGTCAACCATACACTGCAGCCCAAGATTAACTGCATGTGCTGAAACCCTAACATATTTGTGACTCCATGTGGCTCAGTCTGTCCAAGACATTAAGTACAATTTAACTTTCAACCTAGATTTCTCCCTGATAATATGTGTTGACTCTTTTCTTTCTTCCACTTTACTTTCAATATGTTTTCTTGCTCTTCTGTAAGTCTTTGTTCTGATTTTTGTTGTTGTTGTTGTTGTTATCTTTGTCTCTAGGTCCAACTTTCTCTGTTACTCTCCATTGCCCCTTGTCTGTGTGGACTCACTGCCAGGAATGAAACTGACAAAAGCAAAGTATCCTTAGAGGGAAGAGGAACAAAGCAGGGAGAGGATCTAAGTGAGCAAAATGTAACGTCTTTTGAGGATGCTACAGAAGGAAGAGATGTGAACACTTTGATGTGAATAAATATTATCCTCCCACCATGCCGAGATCATTGGGAGAAGCTCCGACTTGGGTAAGAAACAGTCATTCACTTCCTCTAAGAAGTTACACAAAGTCTTAGCTTTGAAATATTCCAAAGCATTTTATTGTTAGGGCCCAAGAGTGTGTTTTCAGGTTGGAGAAAATCTAGTTCCACCTGTTCTCTAAAAACAGTGGTAACTGAGATGTCCTTCGGGTCAATGAATGGTGAGATTTTAGCTATTTGGTTGTTTAGTCCCAATGCTGGGATACTACACTATCAAATGGAGGGAGTTTTCTGTTTTGCACACTGTGTATGGGGGGAGGGGAGTAATTCAGAGCAATAGTTAAAGAAGAAGACATTCTCTCTCAGGAGCAAAAGAAAAAAATGTGGTCCAGCCTGTGCATAGGCTGCCCTCTTTATTTTCGATGTACACACATGCACACACATGTACACACTCTGATGACAGGCCACCAGCACTCCATGCCCTACCTTCAGTCCTAATGCAAATGTTCCCACAGGGGCTGCCCCATAGGCAGTAAGGAGGTACCCCCAAGATTCCCCAGCTTTGGAAACAGACTCACATACTTTATTCATGGCAGGACATGCTCTCCTTGGCTGCCTGGGGCTGCTTTTTCTTCTTCCTCCTCCCCAAGGTGAGGCAGCCAGCACCTCTCAGGAAGCCTCTCAGAGATGGTAAAAATCCATGCCTCTGAGTGGAAAGAGCTCTGCAGTCTTGTGATTTAGGTTTGCATTCACTGACTAGCTGTGTGATCTTAGGCAAGTCATTAAACCTCTTTGAACCCCAGTCTCCTCACCTCTAAAATGGGGAGAAAAAATTATTTGCCAGGTGTTGACATGTGCAGTTCTTGGCACCTCGTAGGCACTAAAAGTACTGTGCTAAGTCGCATCAGTTGTGTCCGACTCTACGACTCTCTGGACTGTAGCCCACCAGACTCCTCTGCCCATGGGATTTCCCAGGCAAGAATACTGGAATGGGTTGCCATGCCCTCCTCCAGGGGATTTTCCCAACCCAAGGACTGAACTCCCATCTCTTGCGTCTCCTGCATTGGGAGGCATGTTTTTTTTACCACTAGCATTAGCCCATACCTAGTAGCTATTACTATATCCGTGTGATGAAGTGAGGGGAGTCTAGCCATTCTCCTCACTCTGCTTCTCCAGATGGGGTCCCCAAGCAAACAGCAGTAACTGTTAGCACATTAGGGAGATAGGTCTGCTGAGTCACACTTGGCACTATAAACCAGATCCCCAGGTCCACTCCTCTGCACGTTAGCCTATGGGAGAGCTACAGCCGTGGCTGGTCCAGCCGTGCTTAGTCTTGTGGGACCCCCACAGGCCTGTATCTCAAGTTGAGCATAGCTTCCTCTTTAGCACCCTCCAGAATCCAGCCACATGACACACTGGCATGTACCACAGGCTTCATGTTTAATCTTCATGAGTCAGCTCATTTTACCTTCAAACGGTCCTAGGAAGGATTGCTGTTCTCTCCCATTTTCCAAATGGGAAAAACAACTCTATGAGATGAAAATATCTTCTCTGTCATCACCCAACTCATCTGTCACAAAGGCAAGGTTGAAACCCAGGGTCATTTGAATCCAGAAGCATAACTGACAAAGAGCCTCTCCCTGACTAGACTCTTGCTAGGCTTCTCTAAGCACTCTTGCTGACTGGGCCTCATCCTCAGCCTACAAAAACTACAGACTCTCAGGATGAATGATGTGGTCCACCCCCACCACATCCGAAGACCTGAACAGACACCAATAGTTTCTAGCAGCTCAAGGCCACATCCCTAGGATGGCTGGAGCCTGGCAAATGTGCCTGCCTGAGGAAACTCAAGGCTCCCAGAAGTTACTGCCAGTTTATTCCAGCCAGTGTTTCAAGATAGGACCCTGCCTTCCTGTCTCCGTGGCCAGTTAGCAAACCCAGATAAATTTCATGTGGACTGCTGCCCTCCACCTTCCCACTTTCTGTTGATTTAGCAGGAATTTCCCTGTGTAAAAACCCTGCCAATGGAGAAGGAAATGGCAACCCACTCCAGTATTCTTGCCTGGAGAATCCCATAGACAGAGGAGCCTGGCATGCTACAGTCCATGGGGTCACAAGAGTTGGACACGACTTAGTGCACTGTCTCACCTCAGAGATTCTGCCACATATACCACAAAAACCAAACATCCCCCAATGACCTTGGCCCCACTGTTCCAATCACTCCCAGGTGGGAATTCAGGCATGTCCACAGAGGTCACAGACAACAACATACGGTTCTGTTATGTCCCATATATTACCCCTTCATGTCCCAAGGAAGACATTTTCTCTTAGAGATTTTCATTTAGTGTATCTTTAAAAAATCTTGTGTTAAACTTGCCTCCATCCATCTTTTTCTTGGGTAAGGACAACCCAGAAATGGCCCTTTTGTGTCTGTGATGTTGCCATTCACAGCTTTTCTTGATAGGCCTAGTACAATCTTGAGAACAGGGTTGCTGTATGCTGAATGTCAGACGGTAGCTCTTAGCTTTGCCTATCTTAGGTAGTTATGCTGTGCATTTTTTATTGGTGTACCATGTTTGATTTGTCCCTAATACCTTTGAAGTTTTTCTGAGAAATGAAATAATGCAACATGAACTTATTAAAATACATTTTAAGCCTTAAACAAAACAAAACAAAACCCTGCCACTGCCCCTCCCTGCTTTCATTCTCTCCCTAAGATGCCCCCTGTACAAACGGAAACTGAGGTCACTTCATGCTGGGCCCTCATTCTTACTGCAGTAGAGTATAACTAATTAATATTTGTCCTTAACACTTTAGTGTCTGTGTTTTTCTGTGACAGCTCTTTACCACTAGGTTATCTATCTAATACTGATAAAAATTCCCTGAAATAATTTCTCTATTCAGCCATCTTGATTAAAAGAACTCTGCTCCCAGAGCTTTTGTCCAATAGATGGTCACAGGTTTGGACCCCTGGTTGCTGGAGCCTGGAACTCTCCCGTCTTTCTGCTGTGATGCTTACATGCGTTGGCAAGTTCAATGGTGGGGAGAGGGCTGTAGCCTAGTGGCACCATGGAGGGCAGTATAAATACTGATCCAGAGATCCCAGAGATGCTCAACCAAAGCTTCAGCTCTGGGCTTGCCCCCCCGTTTCCCTGTGATTACGGAGAGGCCAGTGGCAGCACAGCCCTGGCCTCCCCAAGGCATCCCTGGGGAACTCAGAAGCTCTGGGTAGTGACAGGAGCCCCCTCTTAGACGAACACTGGGGACTCTGGAATGGGAATGCTAGCAGAGAATGCAGGAGCCTATTCTTTCAACATCACTTCCAGTGACATTCTCCTAGAGGGGCCCCAACCAGAGGAGATCTCTGGAATCTAGTCTCTTTCTTACAGCCTTTCTAGGATTATTCTGGAATTATCTGATAGTATATGAAATCAAGGCTGGGAGGAACACAGGCAGCTGCGGATGCCAGGACCACACATAACTGCAAGGAGCATGAGGTGGGGGAGAATGGGAAAAAAGGGGTAGATGCCCCATCACAGCTGGCACTCTAGATGGAACCCTGAGCCCTGCAACTGTCATGGGGCCACTGGGGAGGGCTCAGTCCAATGGGAATCTAGCCTCTGATGCCAAGAGATGAGCAGAGGAATTGTGTGTTCAATTGCTTTGAACAGAAAGTCGATGTGAGAAAAAATCATTAGTATGTTATGATGACATTTTGTTTCCATACCCAAGACAGGCTAATAAGAAGGCAGACCCAGCCACATAGAGATGGTGGCAAGAGATTAAGTGTGCCACAAATAAAGCTGGTCAGGCACCCTCACCACCTGCCAANACATACGGTTCTGTTATGTCCCATATATTACCCCTTCATGTCCCAAGGAAGACATTTTCTCTTAGAGATTTTCATTTAGTGTATCTTTAAAAAATCTTGTGTTAAACTTGCCTCCATCCATCTTTTTCTTGGGTAAGGACAACCCAGAAATGGCCCTTTTGTGTCTGTGATGTTGCCATTCACAGCTTTTCTTGATAGGCCTAGTACAATCTTGAGAACAGGGTTGCTGTATGCTGAATGTCAGACGGTAGCTCTTAGCTTTGCCTATCTTAGGTAGTTATGCTGTGCATTTTTTATTGGTGTACCATGTTTGATTTGTCCCTAATACCTTTGAAGTTTTTCTGAGAAATGAAATAATGCAACATGAACTTATTAAAATACATTTTAAGCCTTAAACAAAACAAAACAAAACCCTGCCACTGCCCCTCCCTGCTTTCATTCTCTCCCTAAGATGCCCCCTGTACAAACGGAAACTGAGGTCACTTCATGCTGGGCCCTCATTCTTACTGCAGTAGAGTATAACTAATTAATATTTGTCCTTAACACTTTAGTGTCTGTGTTTTTCTGTGACAGCTCTTTACCACTAGGTTATCTATCTAATACTGATAAAAATTCCCTGAAATAATTTCTCTATTCAGCCATCTTGATTAAAAGAACTCTGCTCCCAGAGCTTTTGTCCAATAGATGGTCACAGGTTTGGACCCCTGGTTGCTGGAGCCTGGAACTCTCCCGTCTTTCTGCTGTGATGCTTACATGCGTTGGCAAGTTCAATGGTGGGGAGAGGGCTGTAGCCTAGTGGCACCATGGAGGGCAGTATAAATACTGATCCAGAGATCCCAGAGATGCTCAACCAAAGCTTCAGCTCTGGGCTTGCCCCCCCGTTTCCCTGTGATTACGGAGAGGCCAGTGGCAGCACAGCCCTGGCCTCCCCAAGGCATCCCTGGGGAACTCAGAAGCTCTGGGTAGTGACAGGAGCCCCCTCTTAGACGAACACTGGGGACTCTGGAATGGGAATGCTAGCAGAGAATGCAGGAGCCTATTCTTTCAACATCACTTCCAGTGACATTCTCCTAGAGGGGCCCCAACCAGAGGAGATCTCTGGAATCTAGTCTCTTTCTTACAGCCTTTCTAGGATTATTCTGGAATTATCTGATAGTATATGAAATCAAGGCTGGGAGGAACACAGGCAGCTGCGGATGCCAGGACCACACATAACTGCAAGGAGCATGAGGTGGGGGAGAATGGGAAAAAAGGGGTAGATGCCCCATCACAGCTGGCACTCTAGATGGAACCCTGAGCCCTGCAACTGTCATGGGGCCACTGGGGAGGGCTCAGTCCAATGGGAATCTAGCCTCTGATGCCAAGAGATGAGCAGAGGAATTGTGTGTTCAATTGCTTTGAACAGAAAGTCGATGTGAGAAAAAATCATTAGTATGTTATGATGACATTTTGTTTCCATACCCAAGACAGGCTAATAAGAAGGCAGACCCAGCCACATAGAGATGGTGGCAAGAGATTAAGTGTGCCACAAATAAAGCTGGTCAGGCACCCTCACCACCTGCCAAGCTTGTTCATGCCCAAGCATGCATCTACAACCATATACAGACTCCTACTCCAGAGCAGCAGAATGCTGTCACAGCACCACATTAGTTAGCACATTTGGCCAACCAGAAATGCCAACTGTTTGCTGAATGTAGGGGAAAAAAGAGAGATAAAGACCAGGTTAAATTTCCTTTATTATTCAGACTTTTTGCTCATAACTCGTTAAGACCTCTGCCCCTCATCCTCCACCTTTCCTTTTTTTTAAAGCAGCTTTTAAAAACTCAAATCAAAGTGTCACACTAAGACCTAAACTTACTGTTTTGTCATGTTTAGAATCAACACCAAACTCCCCACCAAAGGACCCGAGGTCTCACGTGGCCCAGCACCTTCTACCTTCTGGTATTCAATACCCGACACACTGGGCTGCCTTGCAGGGCCTCTGCATCTGCTGTTCCTTCTTCTGAAGCACCCTTGCCCATTCTTATCATGCAGGTCTTGCACAAATGCCTCTTCTGGAATGAGTTTTCCCTTCCTGAGCCCCCAGCTCCCACCCTCCAGCAGTGCCTATTAGAGCTCCCACATCACCCATGACCATCTCAGATACTCGCCACCATCCCCTACTTGAGAGAACACCCACCTGGGGCAGTTACAACCACACGCCTTCAGGGCACCAGGGGGTCAAGGGGCCAAGGGCCCCCTGGTGTCTGCAACTGGGCCAGTTTGTTTTCCTGCATTTCCCCAGGGCCTAGACTAGTGCCCAGCTGAGAGGAAGGGTACAGTTGACAGCGGTGAGTGGAATTATTTCACAGGATGGGAGATCCTGGATGAGGGGCTGCTGGCGGCCACATCTCTGTGAGTCATATCTTTTAAGCAGGCTCACTGTCCCACCCAGGGCTTCCCCTCTCCCCACAGAACCTGAGGGAGACGTGCGGTCGCCCCACAGCTTCTATTTTCATCCCTGCAGCTGCACTAGTTAACAAGCAAGGTTAACTTCTGAGGCCGTGAGAGAAACCTGAGGGTCACGTGATACACGTGCCAGAGCACTTCGTTTTTCAAACCCCTCCTCACTAAGACTCAAAGCAAGAATTCAGGCTGCTAGAACCGTGCCACAGTTTTCAAAAGGTTGTTTGCCAGTGCGGCTGGTGTTGTGATAGCAGTTCACTGTGGCGGAGGAGTTGAATTTAACTCTCTTTATGACCAACAAGCAGTAGAGGAGGGCCTGCCTCCCCAGACCACTAAAGCAAGGACATCTGAGGGGCATTTTCGCAAGCCCCCCATGCCTCCCCGGTACCCTGAAGGCATGGGGTTGTTAACTGCAGCAGGTGGGTGTTCTCTCTGGTAAAGCAGTTCCTTGAGGGGGCCAGGTCTGCAAGCCAGCAGACAGTGAAGGGTGATCCCTGCCCATGTGGTCTGACCTGAAATGGGCAGCTGTTGGCCACATCCCAGATCATGAGATTAGCAGATCAGACCCTAAGAGCCAATGGCTTATCTCCACCTTTAGATGAGTAGCATTGAGGTGGCTGATTTGGGACCTACTATGGGTCACTGCGTCTTCGCCCTCCATGGGTACAGGTAGGCTGATGCACTGGGCAGGATCTTGTGTAAACTCAAATATGCAGAGGCAACTGGCATCACTGAAACAGGGGTTGAAGTGATAGCCTTCATTCTCCATTCTTTTTATACGATATAGAGCATTCATGACGTCTCTGAAGTATACATTCTTATTTTTTCATGTTTCCAAAGTTTCTTTCTAAATTAACATGTCAGTGTTCTGTGTTTTGGATATTCAAACAAAGAAAATCAGATGGCAGTGGCTTCATGATTTGGGTTCCATTCCTTTTTCCCAGGAGTTCTACCCCAGGTTTGTAGGCTGCAGCCATCAGCTGGGAGAAGGGGTGGGGAGGGACAGAGCAGCAGGCCCTGTATTGGGAGCAACCACAGGCCCAGCAGGTCTCCTAATACTCATGCAGATGCCCACAGCCTTTGCACACCACCGCCAGAGAGAAGGGGCCTGGCTGCCCATCCAGCTCCTGGCCTAAAGACCAGCTCTTCAGGTTCTGTGCCAAAACCCACTCAGCTCTTGGTTACTCTTCTTCCTCCTTGCCTGAAACAGGCAACTCCAGGCTTCTTACAGAAGTGTGTTCTGTGAGGACCCACCAAGGCTGAGTTCACAAGGGTCCCAGGACAGGGCTGCCAGGCAGGGTGCATGAAGCACACACACCAGGCCCTTCAAAGCACATCATTTAAACATTTGGGCCCAACAAGCCTGGTGGGGATGATCTGGCTCCTGCAGGTCTAACTGCGGTGCTTCAGCTCCATCTTGGCCACTGCTGCTCGGTGCACCTCATCAGGGCCATCAGCAAAGCGCAGGGCTCGGGCCCCAGTGAAGAACTGAGCCAGTGGGTGATCGCTGCTCAGCCCTGCTGCTCCGAAGGCCTGGCAGACACAGGGCAGGAGGGGAGGAAGCCCTGGGTGAGCCGTCATCCCTGAGAGCCCCAGGAACAAGTGCCTGCTCCTAAGATGTGAGGACGGCTCAGAGCAGCCACATTGCAAGGCTGTCCCCTGACACCTGTGTGACAACAGCATTCTGGAAGACTCCAGATGGGGCCTCACTAGCCATCCCAGGGACACCAGGCTCCCCAGGTCTGCTCTGGTAGGTGACTTCTGCTGTTGGGAAGTCCCTCTCTAGGGGCCATGGATTGAGATTTGGGAAGGAGGCATCTCTATGTGGTTAGGAGGCTGGGCCTGGTGTAAGAAGAACCTAGGTTCCCCCAAATCTGAGCTCAGCTCCTTACAAGCTGAGTGACCTTGGACAAATCACTTTCCTATGCTTCTGTTTCCATGTATTCAAAATGGAAGCAGGAATAGGACCCCTCATAGGGTTGTATCTGAGGAGGAAAAGGACAGTCATGTATGGGGGATGTGCAACAAAGGGCGGTTATTAGCTTACAGGAGGTTGGGCAGCTAAAGGAGAGGAATTCTGAATCTTGTGAATGATTTAGAAGAACCAGCGATCCATCATCTGTGCTCACCTGAATAGCACGATCAATCACTCGGGAAGCCATGGATGGGGCCACCATTTTAATCATGGCAATATCCAGAGCTGCAGCCTACAAGGAAGAGGAACTACGGTGAGGAGGGCAAGACCCCAGGGTGGAATGCATGGAAGACTGATTAGTTTCACAGGGAGGAGTAGAAACAGCAGCTCTGAACAGAGATCTGAGGTCCTGCTGGACCACAAGCCTTGCCTGGTGCATGGACCCTACCCAGCACCAATGGGTGGAGAGGCAGGGTGGGTGACAAGGAAAGTGACTTAGGATGCTGTGTGGTGTGGGAAGCTGCCTTGTCAAGGAAAGACAAGGGGTATCTTCCCAGGTGACAGGCAGCATCACCGCACACGCAATGCAGAGTGGGGACTGGCCTGAGCCTCATCTGGGGTCACGACCAGCTCTGTTTCCAAAGGAAAAGGTGGCATGAGGCCGGCCAGGACTCTGGGGAATTGAAGTACAAGCATCTTCCCTGAGTCTAGGATTCAATCAAAGCCCCTGAGAGCCCTCATACCTGGCACTAGATGACCAAGAAACCAGAACTTGAGCCTGGGTCACCCCTTGCTACCGAGGCCTCTCAGCTAAATAGAGAGATGGAGAAGGCAGGGATTGACATGGCATCATGCTTGGTATTAGGAGGCACTCAGAAAGAGCCATTTAAGGAATAATGTCACATTGAAAATAAAGCTTCTCCTCTGGTTAACTCCCTGGCTTATTCTCAGTTTGCCTGATGGCTGGAAGACCAGGCAGGTCTGTAGCTCAGGCCGGGGCCATATGGCCCTGTCAGGCCTGCTGACAGATGGTCACTGGGTCAGTAAAACAGAAAGGTCAGTCCTCTTTATTGTACCTTTTCCGTTTTTGAAAAGCTGCCAGGCAGTTCCAAGGAGAACTGAAGCAAAGTTATTTCTGTCAAGGAGCCAAGCGCTTTCTCTGTGGTTTGCTCAGTGGGGAGGGAAGAGTCAGCATCTAGATTCCCAGGCTGGCATCCCTCACCATGTCCTCAGGACCTGTTCTCTGTGAGGTCCCTTGGCCTCCTACCTTATTTCCCGCCACATCCATGACGTGGGCAGCTTTCAGCACCAGCAGCCGGGCCTGCTCGATCTCCACACGGGACAGGGCAATGTCTGCCAGGACCGTGCCCTGCTCTACAAGGGGCTTCCCAAAGGCCACACGGGACTTTGCCTGTGGACACAGGAGAGAGGATGGGAGGCANCCAGCAGCCGGGCCTGCTCGATCTCCACACGGGACAGGGCAATGTCTGCCAGGACCGTGCCCTGCTCTACAAGGGGCTTCCCAAAGGCCACACGGGACTTTGCCTGTGGACACAGGAGAGAGGATGGGAGGCATGGACGGTGCCCTGCAGAGGAGAGGGTGAAAGCACAGGAGAGGGCAGGGGCATGGGGGAAGCTAGACAATGTGGTGGCTGCACAAATTACCTCCAGGAACCCCTTTACTCCAGCCATTCTGCCCCATCTGGGCAGGCCTGGCCTCCAAGCAGGACAGAGCTTGGTCTGAGTCGCCTGTGGCCCGGTACTCTGGTAACCAGGCAGTGACTGTGGGTGCCTCACACAGGCCAGGAGGGCGCCCTCTGCTGACAGCAGGGCCTGCTTCACATGCTGACGAACTCTTAGGGGCAAAGTCTGGGTGCCAGAGCCCTCTTGTGGGCAACTGTTATTGCAATGGAGATTCTAGAGTCTAAAAACTACAATCAATCAGAACTTAAGGGATCTTTTCTCTGCCCTACTTTTTAACTAAAAACAGATAATGACACCAATTATATTACCAATGGCAGAAAAGTATACATTTTCAGACCAAAAAAAAAAGAAAAACCACAACACAAACAACGTGGTATTCCATCATCTAGTCACACTTTAAATTTTGGATACTTCTCCATATGCATAAACATACATATGCATTCTTTTAACAAAAAAAATGAATAATATCCTTTATAATGCTTTTGTAGCCTGCTTTTTTTTCATTAAGGGTTATCTCTTTACATATATTAAGAAACAGATTTCTACAGGATTGCTTTGGAATTTCACTGCATGCCCATAACCAGGGTTATTTGACCAAGCTCTACTTATTAGCCTCACAGGATGTTTCAAAGTATTATAATCATGGTTGTGGTGAACCTCCTAGTATCAAATCTAACTACTCCTTATGATCAGGTCCTATGAGTGGGATGGCTACATCAATACTTGGCACTTTCTAAGACTTCTGGCATGTACACTTAAGCTGCTCTGCAGGATGAGACTGGATACTATACCTGAGCCCTTAAAGGGAGCATTTTCTTTAAAAAACAAAACTAAACTAAAAATAAAAACACAAAACAAAGAAATTGGACAGTAAAAGGGTGTGAATCTCAGATTTGCTCAGTGATCTATGCACACATGACCATCTCTGTTCTTTGGACAGTATCTAGTGAGATATTTTGGGGGCTCAAAGATTCCTTCAGTTTTCTTTGCAAAATTGGTATCACTGATTTGAATTACCATTGCTAGCCAAGAGCTTTCATTTGTGTGATCTTGCAACCTTCGAGGGGTCACAGAAAAATAAAGTTTTAAATGTGCTGCGGGAGGAGGATGGTGCAGGGCTGGATGCTAGAACCCCGAGTTTTCTCTATTACCTAATTTTTAAAGATGAACTGATAGAAGAAATGGTCATCAGTAGACCATGACCCTGTGGACTTGGAACCTTGCCCTCTGCTGTCACAGAGCTTGGCCTTTTCCTTCTGGTCACCTTGACAGGGCGAGGCCCATTCTGCTCTGAATTTGAAACTTTAGCAAAGTAAAAGAGGCAGAGCAAACACAAGGACACAGCTTCTTGTAAAGAACATCACCGTGCTTCACCTGCCAAGTCTGCTCTCAGGAAACAGTTAGGATTAGAAGTCTGAGAGGAAGACAGATGGGTCGTTCTGGTCCAGAGACAGGCACAAAGGGAAGTACTTACTCGGGCCTTCATGAGCNCCAGCATCAGGGTCTTTTCAAATGAGTCAGCTCTTTGCATCAGGTGGCCAAAGTATTGGAGTTTTAGCTCCAACATCAGTCCTTCCAATGAATACCCAGGACTGATCTCCCTTAGGATAGACTGATTGGATCTTCTTGTAGTCCAAGGGACTCTCAAGAGTCATCTCCAACACCACAGTTCAAAATTTTGGATAGACAACAAATAAATTATTATAAATATCTTCCAGTGAGACCACCAAGATGGAGGGGAACCCCACTAAATTGGTGATTCTGGTCAAAAGTTAGCATTTGATACAGATCTGGCTACATGTGGAAAGCATAGAGAACTCCCTTTATTGTGACTGGGAAGTCAGCAAGCCTGCTATGTGGTAGCTGCTGCTGCTGCTGCTGAGCCACTTCAGTCGTGTCCGACTCTATGTGACCCCAGAGATGGCAGCCCACTGGGCTCCCCCATCCCTGGGAATCTCCAGGCAAGAATACTGGATTGGGTTGCCATTTCCTTCTCCAATGCATGAAAGTGAAAAGTGAAAGTGAAGTCGCTCAGTCGTATCCGACTCCTAGCGACCCCATGGACTACAGCCTACCAGGCTCTTCCATTCATGGGATTTTCCAGGCAAGAGTACTGGATTGGGGTGCCATTGCCTTCGTTTCTCAAAGGGTTAGTTTTGAGGCCTCACATCATGTGCCTACAGAGTGATAGAATTTTAGGAAACTTGGTAAAAATATGTCAGGAANTTCCATTCATGGGATTTTCCAGGCAAGAGTACTGGATTGGGGTGCCATTGCCTTCGTTTCTCAAAGGGTTAGTTTTGAGGCCTCACATCATGTGCCTACAGAGTGATAGAATTTTAGGAAACTTGGTAAAAATATGTCAGGAAGTTGATGTACATTGGATACATACTGCAGCATTTGATACAGTCCTAGAGGAATAGACATGCTTTAGCTAAAAGCAGAGAAAGAACAACAGCTTACCGAGATTCTTTTTAACCACAGTCAGGAATGCATTGAAAGTCAGATAATTTTGAATGCTGCAGGGAAAAGTGAAACTCTTTGGCTCATGCTGAAGTATCTGCATGCAAAAGCACGGAGACGGTTGTGGTGGTGGTTATAAAACTGTGTGCATTTGCCAAAATTCATAAAATGCTACCTTTCAATACAACTGACTTCCAAAAAAAAAAAAAAAAAGGAAAAGGGAAATCCTGACAACACAAAGTGCTTACAAGGATGAGTAACAACTGGAGCTCTCAGACAATTAAAAAAAAAAAAGAAAGAAAGAAAAGAGCAGCAACAAATTATACAAATACCTTGGTACAATGGCGTTTAAAAAAGTTTACCCCTGTTGAAAAGAATATTTAGAGGAAATGGTTAAAAATGGAGAAGAAAATATGTATCTTAAGTACTTTAGGCCAGTCGATATCAGAAAAAAAGAATATAGTGAGATAAAATTTTCAGGGAAAAGAGATTCTATAGTCCATGGATGGATTTATCTCAGGACAAAACATCTAGGTAAACAACACCTCCACTAAAATGAAAGTGGGTTTCCAAGTAGGATGCTAACAAGTCCACCTCACATTTACCAATGTTGCCTTAAAACCCTGGCACAATAGAAATCATGAAAGCAGAGGACCAGTGGAAACATCAGCACAGAAGACAAGGGGCCCTGTGCTCACCGTGTTTCCCATAGTCTTCCAGGCCCGCAGCCTTGAGGTCCACACTGTGAATCTTGCACAAGACTCTGTTCATGGCAGTGTAGATGGCCCGCCTCTGGCTGGGCTCCAAGCCTGGCAGAGAGGGGTCCTTGTAGATGAGGCCTGGGCAGTATTCCATCAGATAGAAAGGGGTACCGACANGCCTTGAGGTCCACACTGTGAATCTTGCACAAGACTCTGTTCATGGCAGTGTAGATGGCCCGCCTCTGGCTGGGCTCCAAGCCTGGCAGAGAGGGGTCCTTGTAGATGAGGCCTGGGCAGTATTCCATCAGATAGAAAGGGGTACCGACAACACTGGGAGGGACACAAACAGGGTGTTTCAGTGGCCTGTGATGTGATAGGCTGTTAGGGCACTGCTCTGTCCTGTGTGTAAGCTATAAGTGCTGGGTAGGAGTTCAGACCCAGAGTACTGGAAACTTCCTTTTTCCTCTGCATATAAGTGGAAGTTAGAAGTACTCCTTCCCCAAACTAACCCACTCATAAACATCCCTGTCTACACCTTGCCAGCATGCCTCTCTTCTCTTTGGAATCTACCTGGAATGGGATTGTGATAATATAGGAAAGCAGCATGTTGGGTCAGGGGGTGGGAAGGTCAGGTCTGGAGTCACAAAGAACCAGGCTTAAGTCCCACCTCTTCCCTTCCTAGAACTGTGATCCTGAGGAACATATTAAACCTCTGTGAGCATTGTTTTTACTAAAGCTATAAAGCTTCAAAGAATAGCTATAAGAATTAAGGGAGCAATATACAGGGAATGCCTGGCATATGTGTCTGGTTCCATGAGGGTTTGATAAATATCCCTTCTTGTTGTTGATGTTTCATCATTATTCAGTGAAATGAACGGCATACACAACACCCCAAAGTGTTAAGGTGACACACCAAAATGTCATTAATCAATCTTTTCGTCACTACTAGAAATCAATTTAGTACTCTGAACAGTTGTTTTGAAAATTCTACTGTTATAAATATTCATCCTGACTTGAAATTTTAAATTATTTTTAGTTTAAGTGTAATACTGCTGCTGGAGTTATGAAAGAAAATGTCTTTATTCTTAAGAGATATATGCTGTCTGCAACTTACTTCAAAAGGTTCAGTGAATAATAATTACATACATATGAAATATACTTACTTATAAAACAATTATATAATTATTTATCAAAACAGTAAAGTAGAAAATGTTTATATAATTATTAACTATTTCTATAAAATTATTTTATCTATATCATACACTTACATATACACACATATATATATACATAGAAAGCAAATGTGGCAAAATGTTAACCAATGTTTTCATCTAGATGAAGTGTAAATGGGTGCTCACTGTACTGTTTTTTCTTCTTTCAACTTCTGTGCATGTTTCAAATTTTTCATGATTAAAAAATCAGGAAAAAAGAGACTCAGAAAGTATATTATAATGCAATTCAAAAACAGTTTAGAAAGCCCACAATAATAAAATTAATTGAAACAAACAACATGAAGCTAGATGGATGTATGCTCTTTAAATGTTAGAAAAGATGCTTCCTACCAATTCTCATGAAAGCAGGCATTTATCTTTCAGGATAACTTAAACCTCTCTAGGGGAGGTTGCTATAAAATCTCTTTTCTACTCGAATTTTACTTGTCTTTACTCTAGCAAACTAGAATTTGAGTTAATATATGGACTTTTCTGTAGCTTGGAATATACAATGGAAAAAATAAATCTGAACATTACCTTGAGTCTTCACAAAGGTCAAGAACTTTGGGGACAGGGACTCCAGCGTTTGCAAGGGCTTTCATTATCCTGGCAGAACAAAAATGTGAGACACTGCTGAATAAGGTGATCAGATTTTCTTGAAATTATTTTTTGATTTTAAAATGGTACATGCAAAAATCAAACTGGAATGCTAAAATTTAAAAATTTCAATTGACCCAAGAAGGCAAAAAGGCAAGGAGAACAAAAGAGAAATGGGACAAAGATCTAACAGGAAAATCATAGACATGAGTCAACTATATTGATAATTACATTAAATTTAATAGCATAAGCATTCCAATTAAAAGACAAAAATTGTCCTGCTGGATACAAAAGCAAGACTTGATATGCTTTAAATATAAAAACATAGAAAAATGAATAAAATATGAAAGGATGGAAAGGGAAGTTCCATGAAATTGGTGAGCATAAGAAAGCTAGTGTAACTATATTAATATCAGAAAAAGAGACTTAAGACAAAGAGAAATACTAAAGAGAGACATTTCAGAACAATACAAGAGTTAGTTCACCAGGAAGATATTATAATCATAAATGTGTATGTGCCTTAAATAACAAGATTCTGCTGTATAGCACAGGGAACTCTATTCAATATCCTGTGACAAACCACAATGGAAAAGAATATGAAAAACAATATATATATGTATGACTGAGTGACTCTGCTATATAGCAGAAAGTAAACATAACATTAAATCAAATATACTTCAATTAAAAAAATAAAAAATAAATGTGTATGTGCCTACTAACAGAGCTTTAAAATACCTAAAGTAAAAATTTCATTATTAAAGACAGAAATGGACAAACTGACAATCATAACTGAGACTGCAGAATGCCTTTATCATTAACTGACTTTATCAGACTAACTAGAAGTAGTAAGATAAGAACAACACTACCAACCAACTTGATCTGATGGACAGTTCTATAACACTCACACAATATCCACACGGTATACACTCTTTATGAGTGCACACAGTACAGTCACCAAGATTTATCATGTAATGGTCCATAAAATAAGTCCTAATAAGTTTCCAAGTATCACAATCTTAGTATTTCCAAGACCTTAATGGAATTAAAGGAACATTAAAAAACATTTCAAACTGTAATAATAATAATGCTGCTGCTGCTGCTGAATCGCTTCAGTCGTGTCCAACTCTGTGCGACCCCATAGATGGCACAAGGCTCCCTTGTCCCTGGGATTCTCCAGGCAAGAACACTGGAGTGGGTTGCCATTTCCTTCTCCAATGCATGAAAGTGAAAAGTGAAATAGTAATAATAATAATACATGTCAAAACTTTTTGGATGCAGATAAGCTTAGAAAGTGCTTCATAACTTTGAAAGCTCANCTCCAGGCAAGAACACTGGAGTGGGTTGCCATTTCCTTCTCCAATGCATGAAAGTGAAAAGTGAAATAGTAATAATAATAATACATGTCAAAACTTTTTGGATGCAGATAAGCTTAGAAAGTGCTTCATAACTTTGAAAGCTCATGTTAGAAAAGAAGGAAAATGTAAATCATTTACATTTACAAAATGTAAGGTTATAGCTAAGAAGGTAAAAATACATCCACAATAAGCAGATGGAAAGGAATAAAGCTCAGAGGAATACTAAATGAATAGAAAATAAACAGAAAAATTAATAAAACTAAGCATTTGTACTTAAGTAGACTGATGAAAGAGAGAGAGAAAATACAAATCATCAGTTGCAGGAATCATAAAGAGGGGACATTACTAGAAATCCTACATACAGTAAAAGGACAGTAAGGGAATATTTTGAACAATAAATTTAATTGTTCATATGAAATGGACATATATAACTTTATAACAATTTTATACATTTAAAAATATAAATGGACAAATTCCTTGGAAATTCCAACTTCCAAAGCTAAGGTAAGTTGAAATAAAAGACCCAAATAATCCAATATTTTTTTAATTGAACCCATAAGCAAAAACCTTTTCCTAAAAAAACTCCAGGCCCAGATGAGTTTACTGGTAAATTTTATGAAACATGTAAGGAAGTCCATGGGTTTTTCCAGGCAAGAGTACTGGAGTGGGGTGCCACTGCCTTCTCCTAATGTTTCAATGTGTAAGTCTTTACAAAAAAAAAAAAAAAGTTAAGACATATATAGTTTATATCTGTTTTTGCTACATTAAGATTTTATCATATATATTTTATTACAGGCACCCTTTTATTGGCAGCAATCACAGTATAATCATTAAGACTGGGCTATGGAATCCTACTACCCCTGGGTGTGAAGCCAGGCTCCATCCCTCACATACTAGTTATATATCACTAGGCATGTTGCTCAGTTTTTTTAAGCTCCCCTTTTCTATAAAACGGGGGTCATAATAGGACCATATCAGGGGGTTGCTAAGAATTATCTGAATTAATAATACACTCAAAGCATGTATTATAGTGCCTGACACATACTGAACACTCAGTAAGTATTAGCTATTACTATTACTGTTCCAACAAATAGAAATACCAAGGTTTGCAAAATCATTTCTTGATTACTGCATCTATAGGTTATTTCCATTTTTTATTATAAATGACACTGCAGTCAGCATATTAATGCATAAAGGTTTTCTCCCTATTTAGAACTATTTTTTAAAGAGAGATCCTCTATTGGAATTATTAGGTATAAAAATATGACTACCCTGAGGTTTTTAAAAATTGTGTTATACTGTTTTCCCAGCTTTCCAAATTTTATTTGGCATTTTATAAGCAGATACATGTCTCATCTTCAAGTACACATTTTATTCCTTTACTAAAATGGAAATTCTGTGCATTTTGGATTTTTGGATGTCCTTTGAACAGTCCAGAATTCCTCAGAACACTGGGAAGTTGGAGAGAGTCCCCAAGCAGAATGCATACAATAGTGGTAGTTTCACACTTCAGGGTTTCTCTTCTGTAAGCACATACTATCACATGGGCACATATATAAATATAAATGCTCACAAATAGCTATTGGACTTCTGTGGGCTTCACAAATGAACCGGGAAGCCTTCATAAATGTCAGTCATCAGTAGCTGTAATACAGAGAGTCAGACACAAGGAACCAAAAAGTCAGAGGAGAGACAGTAAATAATGAGAAAGAGGCCAAGAGCTAAAATCACATTTTCCTGAGTACTTGCCGTAACCTTCCTTCTGCAGAACATGATAAGCTGGAAGGTGGAGGAGGAGGCAGAGAAAGTCTTCTGGGAGAGGAAGCTCCACTCTGGAGCCCAGTCATCACGCTGTCACTCACTGTACAAGGGTTTGGAGCTAGGTTTTTTAACCTACTATGTTTTGTTTTGTTTTATGTTTATTTATTTTGTCTGTGCTGGGTCTCCATTGCTGTGCACAGGTTTCTCTAGTTGCAGAGAGCGGTGCTACTCTTAAGGGCAGTGTGCATGTGGGCTTCTCCTTGCGGGGGCTTCCCTTATGGAGCACCGGCTCTAGAGTGCTCAGGCTTCAGCAGCTGCAACTCCTGGGCTCCAGAGAGGAGTCTCAGTAGCTGTGGCCCCAGGGTTAGTTGCTTCGAGGCATGTGGGATCTGCCCAGACCAGGGATCAAACTGGTGTCCCCAAACCAGTGTTCCCTGCATTGCCAGGGAGATTCTTGTCCACCGGACCACCAGGGAAGCCTCAACCTACTATGTTTAAATTTTCCTACTTGTGAAGCAAGAGATTTTACTTCGGATGGGTTATAACACATTTATTGTTTTAAACATCTTATTATGAAAAATATCAAACATACACAGAAGTAGGAAGATTCACATAAGGAATCCCAGGTTTCAACAACTATCAACTCATGGATAGTTTCAACAACTATCAACTCAACTCTGGGCAATAGCCCCGTTTAGCAGAATCTCAAAAAGTCTTGTTTCCTACAAGTTTAGATAGAGAAAACAAGCTCCTAAAATTAAGTGATATGTTATTATCTGAAATAATTATGGAGCATCATACTTATAATTTTAAATGTCTCAAGACACTATGATGGGGTGCTGACTTGCCAGCCCAGAGGCTGGGCTGCGGAGGCTGGGGACAGCAAGCACAACTCTCACCCTGAGAATTTACCTGAACTCCCTTTCTACTGCATGCGCGGATGGAAGGAGTGTCCCAGGGGGTTTCTTCCTCAGAACCAGCTGATGATTAGCCAACTTGACATAGTAGGTGGGATTTGACTGCCCATGATCAAACTGAAGGAGTTCCAATGGGCCTGTAAGTTTGAAAGCAAGGAAAACTCAAACCAGCTCTGGAGGTCAGATGTGGACAGAGACTCTTTCTTTCTAAGGAGTACTGCACATGGACAAAGAGCATCCTGATTTGGAATGCACTGTAAGGAAAGCATCTCCTCCCTGGGTACCAGACATGACTGGGTCAAATCTCCAATGTCACATTATAATGTAACAAAGGCCACTGAATTTACATCACAACAATTTTCACTTTGTGGAGGGAGGTGTCCAGTTTGGCCTTCCTGCCTATTTCTGCTCCATGAAATAGTTCTGTTTATCAACCACCAAGCACAGTCATGGCAACCCATCTTGCTAACTGGAATGCTTTAAGTCAAGGACAAAAGGTGCCCTTGTGTGTCCCTCACCACATGCTTGGGCACATCACACCTGATACTAGTGTGACAGCTGAAAGCAGCAATTTCCCATTCCATCAAGCTAAACTGTGAGGCTCCCTTGCAGAAATAGTTTATATAGGGACTCTGCACTTCCGCTCCAGTATTCCTGCCTGAAGAATCCCCATGGACAGAGGAGCCTAGTGGGCTACAGGCCATGGGGTCCCACAGAGTCCAACATGACTGAGCAACTAAGCACAGCATTCCACTGCAGATATTTAATAATAATTAAATATCTGCAGATAATAATTTCCACCAGAGGGGAAACTAAGATCCCACAGCCACAAAGCCAAAACAAAACAGCAACAGAAAGAAACAGCCTAATTAACTCTGATCTTCCCAATGAGATGAACTTGACACACAAGATTCATTTCACTTGATCAAAAGAACAGGCAGTGGGAGTTTGCCTGAGTTGCCTGGTCTGGTCAGAAAGGCTCCCTCAACTTTGTAAAGGCTCTACAATTCATCAAGGGAAAAAAAATCCTCACATGAAGCTGCATACAAAGAGTACTTTCAAGGATCAAACTTTATCACCAGGTAGACATTTCTTCGAAAGGTCATGAAACTATAATAAAAAAATTTTTTTTAAAAAAGGTATTGAAGCAGCTGTTTTTCTGAGGGTGGAATATGAAAAAGAAGAGAGGGACCTTTGAAAGACGAAGACAAATCGTCTCATTCTAAACTCATGAGACTTTTTAAGTCACCTTCATAAAACAGGCTGTCATCTCAAAAATATCAGAAAGACCCAAACACCCTAGGCACATACTGCAAGTTCTTCTCCCCCAGGACAGCTGTTTGCAGGCAACTGCTGCCACACCACGGTCTTGCGTGGAACAAGGGCCAAGTACACTCTGGGGACCCACAGAAAAGGAGGTCAGTGCTTCTTCCCAAGCAAAACAGAGCAGCACCCGGGTCTGCAGGCCCCAATGGCTATTTTCTTCACCACATGGCATCTTTATCTCTAGCATATTCCACTAGAAGAGAAAGTGAGAGCCAGACTGAAAGCCTAGCCTCTACCAAAATGCAGAGACTTAACTACCTGTGACTTGGGTCCCCAGTAAGTCTTTGAGGTACTTCTCCAAGGAGTCTTTGGGAATTTCTATCGTCTTTCTCACAAGGCGAATGTTTGGAACAGCCATTCTCAATGGAAATCCCAAAAGAGTTTCCAATTCCTTTACTGCAGCTCTGGGTCATTGACCTGGTTTCAAAGAGAATATTGAGCATGGATCCCCAGACAACCCTGAGCTCTCCTCCTACCTGTTCTCTAAGAGGGTACTTTTTTAGAGAAATATTTTTTGATAGCCTGAGCAAAGACTTGGGAGCCAGAAAGTCAGCTGATGAGAAATCCTCAAAATGGGTTTCCTCCTTCCATTTACTACCTAACCATGTTAATCTTTTTTATCTGCTGGGAAGAGTGACGGTTAAATGTCCATGATACTCCCTTTTGCCAGGAGGACAGAATATTGTACTGTAGTGTCCACTCTGTCTCTATGGACCAGTTAATGAAAATGCAAATGTAGAAAGCTGGATGGAGACCCCTTCTCANTGGTCCAATCACTTCATTGCAAATAGATGGGGAAACAATGGAAACAGTGACAGACTTTATTTTTGTGGGCTCCAAAATCATTGCAGATGTTGACTGCAGCCATGAAATTAAAATAACTTGCTCCTTTGAAGGAAAGTCACTGTATTAAAAAACAGAAACATCACTTTGTCAACAAAGGTCCATCTAGTCAAGGCTATGGTTTTTCCAGTAGTCATGTATGGATGTGAGAGTTGGACTATAAAGAAAGCTGAGTGCAGCAGAATTGATGCTTTTGAACTGTGCTGTTGGAGAAGGCTCTTGAGAGTCCCTTGGACTGCAAGGAGATCCAACCAGTCCATTCTGAAGGAGATCAGTCCTGGGTGTCCTTTGGAAGGACTGATGCTAAGGCTGAAACTCCAATACTTTGGCCACCTCATGCGAAGAGTTGACTCATTGGAAAAGACTCTGATGCTCAGAAAGATTGAGGGCAGAAGGAGAAGGGGGCGACCGAGGATGAGATGGCTGGATGGCATCACTGACTCGATGGACATGAGTTTGAGTAAGCTAGGGGAGTTGGCGATGGACAGGGAGGCCTGGTGTGCTGCAATTCATGGGGTAACAAAGAGTCAGATACGACTGAGCAACTGAACTGAACTGAATGTATGGATGTGAGAGGTGGACCATAAAGAAGGCTGAGTGCTTAAGAATTGATGCTTTTGAACTGTGGTGTTGGAAAAGACTCTTGAGCGTCCCTTGGACTGCAAGGAGATGAAACCAGTAAATCCTAAAGTAAATCAGTCCTGAATATTCATTGGAAGGACTGATACTGAAGCTGAAGCTCCAATACTTTGGCCACCTGGTGGGAAGAGCCAACTCATTGGGAAAGACCCTGATGCTGGGAAAGATTGAAGGCAAAATAAAAAGAGAGTGACATAGGATAAGATGGTTGCATGGCATCACCAACTCAGTGGTCATGAGTTTGAGCAAACTGTGGGAGATAGTGAAGGACAGGGAAGCCTGGTGTGCTGCATCCAGTCCATGGGGTCAAAAATAACTGGACACGACTTAGCACCTGAACAACAACAACCCATTAAACATTGGAAATTCAAACTTTACCTTTCAATAGGTGCCTTGTAATAAATCTTGTTATTAGATAATGGCCAAATGTCTTTGTGTTTCACATCTGGGAAGAACTATGTGGTGAGATGGAGCACTTATTTAAGAGTTCTAAGTGATCATATAAATATTATTTTACTTATGTTATTAAGGGAAACTCAGAAATTTATTGGCCCTTGCAAGAGAAACTCCTAATTAAAATTTTAGATTATCAGACTCTAGAGTTAAGTTTAGGCTTAGAATGGGTCCTGTTTTACAAGGCACTACTAAATAATACTCAACTAGTTAATCATTTGGAAGCTTGAGCAATAAAGGATCACAACAGTTTTTGAAATTAATATATGATGGAGAACTGTTGTATGTTGCTAACCAAGAATTTGCTTTAACCATTCTCCTTTAGTGTGACATATTTAAAAGTTTTCCCCTCAAGGCACATAATGTACTGAATTTTTCAATCCATCGTACTTTATTTTCATATTTTCATGGCTTTTGTAATTTACCATAGATTTATTGGTTATTTAGATGGCTGTAATTTGCCCNTGGTTTTCTATTTAAAAGTTTTCCCCTCAAGGCACATAATGTACTGAATTTTTCAATCCATCGTACTTTATTTTCATATTTTCATGGCTTTTGTAATTTACCATAGATTTATTGGTTATTTAGATGGCTGTAATTTGCCCAGTGAAAGGTAGAAATGGCAGTGGAAATAAAAGTTAAAACTGTAGTGTTACTATTTTGTAGCAACAAAGGGAGGGTACTGGAAGGAAAAATATAAATTAAAAAATAAAAAATAATTCTTTTGGTGCCCCCAAAAAGGCATGAGACTTTCTCTTTTTAGAGCATTTACTTTAGAAAAAACTTGTAAATAGAAAACCATTCTCTTTTCAATCTTCTTGCCAATTTTTTCACCCATGAATATTTTCCTTTGGATAAAGGCTAACACAGTGTGCCACCCCACTTACCACATGCATTTAGGAAGGATTGTCTAACACATGGTGATTGTTGTTCAGTTGCTAAGTTATGTCCGACTCTTTGTGACCCTATGGACTGCAGCACACCAGGCTTTCCTGTCCCTCACTATCTCCCAGCCTTTGTGCAAACTCATGTCCATTAAGTCAGTGATGCCATCCAACTGTCTCATCCTCTGCCGTTCTCTTCTTTTGCCTTCAATCTTTCCCTGCATCAGGGTCTTTTACAATGAGTCAGCTCTTTGCATCAGGTAGCCAAAGTATTGGCGCTTCAGCCTCAGCATCAGTCCTTCCAGTGAATATTCAGGACTGATTTCCTTTAGGAATGATTGGTTTCATCTCCTTGGAGTCCAAAAGACTCTCAAGAGTCTTCTCCAGCACCCCAATTCGAAAGCATCAATTCTTCAGCACTCAGCCTTCTTGATTCAACTCTCACATCCATACATGACTCCTGGAAAAACCATAGCTTTGACTATACTGACTTCTGTCTGCAAAGTGATGTCTCTGCTTTTTAATATGCTGTCTAGCATATTAAAAAAAAAAATCTAAGTTTGAGTCAGACATGACTGAAGAGACTTAGCAAAGCATCAATGGTGATATCAAGTCCTCTTTCTTNGGTCTGGTCAGAAAGGCTCCCTCAACTTTGTAAAGGCTCTACAATTCATCAAGGGAAAAAAAATCCTCACATGAAGCTGCATACAAAGAGTACTTTCAAGGATCAAACTTTATCACCAGGTAGACATTTCTTCGAAAGGTCATGAAACTATAATAAAAAAATTTTTTTTAAAAAAGGTATTGAAGCAGCTGTTTTTCTGAGGGTGGAATATGAAAAAGAAGAGAGGGACCTTTGAAAGACGAAGACAAATCGTCTCATTCTAAACTCATGAGACTTTTTAAGTCACCTTCATAAAACAGGCTGTCATCTCAAAAATATCAGAAAGACCCAAACACCCTAGGCACATACTGCAAGTTCTTCTCCCCCAGGACAGCTGTTTGCAGGCAACTGCTGCCACACCACGGTCTTGCGTGGAACAAGGGCCAAGTACACTCTGGGGACCCACAGAAAAGGAGGTCAGTGCTTCTTCCCAAGCAAAACAGAGCAGCACCCGGGTCTGCAGGCCCCAATGGCTATTTTCTTCACCACATGGCATCTTTATCTCCAGTATATTCCACTAGAAGAGAAAGTGAGAGCCAGACTGAAAGCCTAGCCTCTACCAAAATGCAGAGACTTAACTACCTGTGGGTTGGGTCCCCAGTAAGTCTTTGAGGTACTTCTCCAAAGTGTCTTTGGGAATTTCCATCGTCTTTCTCACAGGGCGAGTGTTTGGAACAGCCATTCTCAATGGAAATCCCAAAAGAGTTTCCAATTCCTTTACTGCAGTCTCTGGGTCATCGACCTGGTTTCAAAGAGAATATTGAGCATGGATCCTCGGACAACCCTGACCTCTCCTCCTACCTGTTCTCTAAGAGGATATATTTTTAGAGGGGAATATAAACAAAAGCCAGTTCTCTAAGCAAGGACTTTAGAGCCAGCATAATCAGCTCATGAAAAAGCCTCAGAATGACTTTCCTCCCCCCATTTAATTCCTAACTACATTAAACTCTTTTATCTGCTGGAGAGAGTGCCAGTTAAAAGTTCATTAATACTCCCCTGTGCCAGGAGGGCACATATTGTACTGGAGTATCCATTCTGCTCCTATAGGCCCATCAGCTAATAATGAAAACCTAAATGTAGAAAGTTGAACACAGACCACCACCCCCTCCCTCAACACACACACACACGTGGTTTCTCCTATTTCAAAGCACTGAGGTGGTCCAAGTGGCTGGTAGTTGAACAGCATCAACAGGCCAACAGGACTGTCACCCAAAATGTCTTAAGCCTGCCATTCACCTCCCTGTGTAACTCTTTTCTCAAAATGCCTTCTTACTTCCTACTGAAAATATAAGCTGCTAGTCAACTAGACCTCATATTAAAAAAAAAAAAAAAAGGCTGTGGCAGCAAGGGCAAAAACCACCAGAGGCAATTCCAACTCTGAATGTAAGAGGACTACACTGAAATACCTACACTAGTGTCTGAAGCACAAAGGGGTTCAAAAAACAGTGCTCATTACCTTAATGGTGTGAATACCAAGGCTGGCAGCTGCTTTTAGATTTGGTCCAAGATCATCAAGAAAGATGGACTCAGAAGGCTGCCGGCCAAGCCGCTCCAAGCACAGCTTGTATATCCTGGGGTCTGGCTTGCAGACACCTTCCAGGCAGGATTCCACGACCTGAGGGAGAGGCAGGAAGGAGAGATGAACATCCCTAAAAGTGGTGTTCCCATGTTATACCCTGGTATGTTTTTTTGAAAAGAAGATCAGAGGGAGAGTGGAGATTTGTCATAACAAGTAACTTAAGAAGGTCATAATATAAAATGATGTTGCTTTTTTAAGTGGAGTGATTTGGATATACTCATCAGGAAACTGGAAACACTGATAGCCATCTTACTCATCTTAACAGTAGCTGGGAAACTTAGTGAAACTGGAAGGTGTTCCAAAATGACACAGCATTCTGCTCATGTTAGGTACTGTGGCTGCATGGAATAGAAGAAAAGCTGCACATTTCAGTTTTAGGGTAAGTATTTCACCATGTTTTTAGAAAGAAAGGCAGTATTTACTGTTTTGAAAGAAACATGACTTTAATATCCATATTTCAGAAGTGAAAAAACAAAGAGCTATACTCAACCTAGACAGGAGGACTAACACCAGAGATACTGTCAGTGGCAAAGATAGGTTTCATGCAAAGAGCCTCCTCTATCCTGAGAGCCTTGCCTCAAACTCTATCTAGTCCAGAACTGGTGGGAGGCATCTGAGGGTTCAAAAGAACCCCGAAAAGCTGTCTCAGTGTCAGGCTACCTCTGATCCAGCAACCCCCGGAAGTCCTCTGACATTGACCCCAGGGCTTAATTTCCTGTGAGTAGGTCTAAAACAGCCATAGAGGCCTGTAACCAATACTCTCTGGGTCTGTCCTAAGAATAGAACTAAATCCCTCATTCATTCCTGAATTGACCCTTGCTCTCCAAGATCAAGGACAAATCTGAGGACCCCTCCCTCTCCTCCAAATTCCCACTGTTCAAGGTTGGGGGGAGAACTGCCCTTTCAAGTAAATAAATGTTGAGTAACTTACTCTTACTTATTCTTCCCAGTCTCCAGGGAACCTGAATGAGCTAAAAGAAAACAGAGAAATTCCTTCCGAAGAAAACATCAACAGTGGGCAATGGAGAAGCCAGGTGTTTCAGACACCAATGAAGGCATCATATGACAGGAAAGGAGCACATCTGGATAGCTGAGACAAGAGGTGAGAGGGGAGCAAACTCTGGGGATCAGGCCACATCTGGCAAGGAGACACCTCCTCTCAGGTGATTGTATCTGGGGAAGGGAAAAAATTTTTGAGATTTAAATTGGATAAGACCTCTGGCCTTTTCCTTATGTTCTGTTTTGCAAGATAAAAAATTTCTGGGGTTCTGTTTCACAAAAATGTGAATACACCGAATATTCTTGTGCTATATCATTAAAAACTACTAGAATGGTAAATCTTAGATCACACGTTCTTTGACAATAAAATATAATGTAAACGTTTTTACTTAAATTAGAGTACCAAAATTTAAAAGCCACATTAACCTCAGCAGAAACAGAATCCTATAATATTATTGAAAAGTTTAGGAACAGCCTCCAAAGATGATGGGGATCATAGGAATGGTTATATTAGCTTTGCGTGCAAGCTAAGTTGCTTCAGTCATGTCCAACTCTTTGTGATGCCATGGACTGTAGCCTGCCAGGCTCCTCTGTCCATGGGATTCTCCAGGCAAGAATATTGGAGTAGATTGCCATGCCCTCCTCCAGGGGATCTGCCTGACCCAGGGACTGAACCCACGTCTCTTATCTCTCCTGCACTGGCAGGTGGGTTCTTTACCACTAGCACCACTTGGGAAGCCCAGCTTTACTTCTATCAAAATAAATATTTTTCCTCATAGCTTTAGAGGATAAAAATGTACACTCTTGCTCTTGAGGAAACAGATTTTCAACACTCCAGTTCGCCTGCAGACCTAAGATATGAGAATGGATCAGAAAAAGCTGCCTAGCAGAGAGTTTGTGAAGTCTGCATAAATGAGTCCATTGTGTTAAAGAAGCTCACAAGTCCTAAACACTTGAAGGGCCCAGTGTGAGCCTAGCAAACTTATTTCATCCAGATCAAGATAATAATCCCCATTGCCGCACTGGAGGGAAGGAATCTCTGAAAATAATCTGCCAGACACTCTGTAAAGTGCTTTGTATGTATTATAGTCTGGGATCCACACAGCCACCCTAAAGAAAGAAAACTGCTGCTCCTGAACCACAAGTGAGGAAACTGCGGTTCAGGGAATCAGAGCTACTGCCCACAGCAAACTGCAGACAGGATCCAAATATGGCTGAGGTCCCTGAGCCCCCAAAGGGGAGGATGCTTGGAGAAAGGGTGTGCTGTGGACAAGCCAGGAAACCAAGAATCAAAGTGGGTAAGGAGCCAGGCAAGGGTACAGAGGGAAGAGAACTCTTATCTTGACAGGCTTTGTATAAGGATGAATGAGGAGGTGGGAGGTGAAGAGAGCATTAGGCTGGGTGGGTTAATTTCCCATATTTGAACTCTGAATTTCCACTTGTCTGTTTCACTAATTGGTTTTTTTTTTTGTGTGTGTGTGGCCATGCTGCGTGGAATGCAGGGTATTAGTTCACTGAAAAGGGACCAAACCTGCCCCCTGCAGTGGAAGCAGAGTAGGGGACTACCAGAGAAGTCCCCTGATTACATTTTATGTTCTAAAATATCACTATCCAATAGAAATTTCTACAGTGGTAGAAATGCTATATTGCCCAGTCTGACACAGTAGCCGCTAGTCACATGTGGCAGCTGACCGCCTGATATGTGGTGAATGCATATTCCTGAGGGCAGGACTTGTGTCAGGTGCATTGAACACAGTAGCCCTTCATGCCTAGCCAGTGCCCAGTACACAGCCACTGCTGTGAAAGAATGTGTTTTCTGACTGAAGTTTAAGTTAATCATCTGTCAGTAATTTCTATCTGTCCCAGGATAATGATAATATACTTCCTTTGAGGAAAATGGGGAGTCTTTCACAGAAGTAACATCCTGGCACAGAAGACCATCTCCTGACTCAGAATCTTCTCAGGTCCTTTGCTAGCCTAGCCCTTCACACACTGTCCCATACAGCAGCCCCTAGTCATTTGTGATGATATACATTTCAGTTGAAATAGAATTGAGTTGCTCAGTGCGACTAGTCACATTTCAAGTGTTTTAACAGCCATGTGTGTGACTAGTAGCAACTATATTAGACACTTCCTTTCCTGCAGTAAGTTTGTATGCTCAGCAATGGTCTAGGGATTAATGCCACAGAAATAGAGGGCAATGGGGTTGTTCTTTGAAAAGATCAAAGGGCCCATTAAAAGGTGAGGGCTGATCAAAGTACATATGTTATCTGATGCTGTTGTTGTGTGAGTTCAGTTGTGTGCAACTCTTTTCAACCCCATAAGCTGTAAACTGTCAGGCTCTCTGTCCATGAAATTTTCCAGGAAAGAATACTGGACTGGGTTGCCATTTCCTACTCCAAGGGCTCTTCCCGGAGTACCTGCAGGGATTGAACCTGCAGCCCTTGTGTCTGCTGTGCTGGCAGGCAGACTCTTTACTAACTGTGCCACCTGGGAATCCTTGATATCTGATGAAGCTGAGGTTTCACCCAGTTATCAAAGCCCATAAATAACCTTGCTCACAGCTCAGTGATACTTTGCAAGTCCTCTTTCCCACCTATCATGTCTAACTCAGTCAACTGTGTGAATAAACAAACCCATCCATTCAAGACCTTATGAGGCAGCATTAATGCTGCATCCTAAAGTAAGGACAGAGACTTGATTCAGATTGTTCTGGGTCCCTGTCAGCTTACCACATCAAAATGTTTCCGGTCCAAGGGCAAAAAGCTCTTCCCATTGGGAAGATAAAAATTATTGCTCAAGACTGCAGTCTGAAGGCCTTTAGCCCGAATGTGAGTTATGGCCTCAGTCATCACTGGGAACTGCTTCGCCACTCGCTCACTGGTCAGCAGAGAGAAAAAGGACTCCACGGGCACAGGGGTCTTTGACTAAGATTGGAGGTAGGGAGAGAAGAGAACCAGCCATCATTAAGAGGAAGAACAGCTTATCACCAACACAGAAAAACACATATGGCAGGCCTCTGGCTTGCTGCCGAAAGGGATTCTCTCTTTCAGCCCTGGTGCAGAACTTTGCATATAAGGTTGTAAAAAGTTGCTTAGAATTAGAATTATAGTGGTTAGGGAATGGAGCAATTTATATCAATATTCCAGTTAAATGAATTCTTTATTTCACTCATTCATTGTCAATTTCAAAAAGATTCTGAAGACTCTAAGAGGATACATGAAACCCTAAAAGTGAACTAAGCAGATGTAATTTAATTTTGAATGACCCAGAGATTTGATGATTCTGCATTGTCTCAGCTTCAGCATGACAAACTGAATGTCAGTTTCTGATTAATTTTTGTGATTTTAAATTCAGTCTCTGTGGGTTTTAAAACCTCTTATTTTATCATGTTTCAAAATTTGCAATGGCAAGCCTGCTATTTTATACATACACACTCATTTTACTAAATAGCTTTATTGAAATACCATTCATATATCACACAAGTGGCCCATTTAAACTGTAAAATTCAGTGCTTTTTAATATATTCACAAAGGTGTAAAACCCTTAAAAGACCGTTTTAGAACATTTACGTCACCCAAAAAAAACACATCATACCTATTAGCAGTCACTACCCATTCATCTGCCTCCCTGTCCCCAGTTCCCCAATACTCCCAGTCACAGAAAATAACAACTCTATTTTCTACTTCTATAGATTTATCTGTTCTGGATATTTCATATAAGTGGAATCGTACAATATGCAGTCTTTGGGGCTGGCTTTCTATGACTTGGCAAAATGTTTTCTATATATATATATAAATATTTATTCATTTACTTAAAATTGTGGTAAGACCACATAACATCATATTCACTGTTTTAACCACTTTGGATAACATTAAGTACATTCATTGTTATCTAACCAAAACCACCATCCATCCACAGAACTTCACTATATTTTAAATTATATTTTAGCAATTATATTGTGAAGGTATGGGAGTTAATATAAATAAAGAGCTTAGAACAATGCATATTCCAGAGAAAGGCTCAATGTTATCACTGTGTTAAACAAGCTTTCTGATCAAAGTCATTATGCAACAATTCCAGTTTCACATAAACAATAGCTAATATACATAATATTTTAATTTTCATATATGCAGTTAAAATTGAGTACTTGGGGATGGAAGAAATAACTTAAAATCTTATAATGGGTTATTAGGTTTTCCCTTCTTCATTTTTAGTTTAACCAATTTAATGGATGAGTGTTGCATCCACTATTCTAGACGAAAGAATATTGAAATTCAAGTGTGTTTATCACTTACAATTTCAGAGCAAAGTCTCCCAAATTCTTGTAAGAAATCTTCTGTTGTTATCTCTGCTCTCATAAATTTCATCCAGGGCCCATTTTCACCACCTGAGATCAAGGCCTTCACTATAGTTCCAGAAGGGATATNTTTAAGTGGTTTTAAAATGCATTTATTAAAGCTAAAACTTCATGTGATTATTATTCTTTTACACATAAACTTTGAAAGAAATGAAAATCTTAAAATCAAATACAATATTAAGAGTAATTACAGTTAAGTTTCATGGGGGGAAATAGTGCCTTCATTAAAATAAGCTTTAAATTTAAACTTTTTGGACAAGAATCCTAAGTAATTATGTTGCTTACAGTTATATCTTATAAAATCCAGAAGTCATGAGGAGTTTAAATTACTCTGGATTATTTGGGACTTTCTGATAATCTCTGGGGAAACTATGTTATAATTTTTATTAAGTAATAAACTTTAAACTGTGGAGAATGGCAGTAGCTTTTAAGGCATGAGACAGTCATGAAGGTTAAATTATATCCTCTAAAGAACATAGTCAAAGAAACATTTTCCTTTTTTTGGAAAGGATTTGAATCGATTTTTCTTTCTTAGGGACCCAATGTCAGGAGACATCTGTGGCTAGATTGTTAATCTAGATCCTTATGATCCAGAGCAGAGCTCAGATGTGTGTATTGAAATATTACCTGCAAATCTGGGTCCCTTCTCTCTTTGACTTTTCACTTTTAGAAGTTGGGTAATGATGCCAAGCTCTTCTTCATGCCTGACCCACTATTCCTCTCGTTGTTAGTTGCTAATCATGTCTGACTCTTTGGGGACCCCATGGACTGTAGCCCACCAGGCTCCTCTGTCTCTGGAATTCTCCAGGCAAGAATACTGCAGTGGGTTGCCATTTCCTTTTCCAGAGGATATTCCAGATCCAGGGATAGAACCTGCATCCCCTGGGCTGGCAGGTGGATTCTTTATCCCTGGGCCTCTGGGGAAGCTCGCTCTTCTCATTAGCAATTCAGTATTTGGCACTGTTAGTATAATTTTCCCAAGTGGATGTCAAAAGAATTTCTTTAGGAAAAGATTGAGGATACTTGAGTAGAGAATCTCTTTCACCCTGCTGCTTATGGTTATGTAGCCTGGTTATGATGCCAGGGCTATCAGAACTGTGATGGCAGCCTTCAAAAGCAGAGAGCCTTACAGAGATTGCAAGAGAACAGTAATTCCTCAACTGTAGACTAGGTTTAGATAGTCTCTTTGTTGTAATTTATACTGGGGTTTGGAGAGAGTCCAACCTTTGAAAAACTATTTACCTAGTTAACTCAGTGTCAGACTTCAGTGTTTTAAGGTTATCTCTTTGGATTGTTATACCTTTGGGTGGAGGCTCCTCCTTATTCACGGCTTCCTTGGTGGCTCAGATGGTAAAGAATCCACTCATATGGGAGACCTGGGTGGAGAAGATTCCCTGGAGAAGAGAGTGGCAACCATCTTCTTGGCTGGAGAATTCCATAGACAGGGGAGCATGGTGTGCTACAGTCCATGGGCTTCAAAGAGATGGACATGACTGTGCAGCTCACACACACACACACACACACACACCCTTCTTATTTAGGATGAATTTGTTTCCTAGGCTTTCTTTCTAGGGGTGAATCAATGTGAAAACACCACTGCCTGTAGGGCAGTAAGGGCAAGCTGTGCTGAAAAGGGAGAAAAGTTGTCCATGAGAGAGGAAAGGCACTTGAAAAAGAGATTTTTCTTCCTTTACATGTTTGTCTACTGCCCCTCATTCAAAGCTTCAAATTCTGAAGTTTTAGGTAGAGAAAATAGAAAGGAAAGGTGATTAGATTGAGAATCTAGTGAACTCTGATAAAAGTCCTGCATTTCCACCGAAGGCTTGTACTATAATTTAAATTTCTATTGCAATTTCCTCCTTTGTTAAGTGAGAGTATTAGACCAAATGCTTTCCCATAGTTCTGCAAGTTCTAAAATTCTCAGGTTCCCTGAGTATGATTCGGAAACCTACTTTCACAAATTTTCTCAAAGCCTAGGATAACTTATCCAGTTCTTTCTGTGACAGAGAAGAGAAAGAAATGACCTACTTTATTGATGCACAAAATACTTATTGAAAGAGCTACAGAATTTGCTCTCAGGAAGAGCAGGAACCTCTTCTCTGGATAGGACCACGTCTTTGTTATTGAAGACATACTAGTTAGATATAGACTTAATTTAGTAATTTACTCCAGATAAATCTACACTGCATCTGTAATCCTCAGGTCCGAAGAAGGACAAAATAAAATCTAAAGTGAATTTTCAACTGACCAAATTTCTTCTCCAGAGCTCCAGACCAAGTTTGTAGAGTAGCATTTCCTACAGTTTCTAGATGAGCAAAATTTCTTATTCATTCTCTAGAACTAAACTTTCTCTGAAATATATCAGCTCAGGCATACATTTGTCATAAAACAAAATTAAGAAAAAGGGCAAATCAGTAATAATGGTTGCTAATACTTCCATAGTCATTGCTACAAGGTAGTTATATACTAAATGCTTCACATTCAAAATACATTTAATTCTCACAACTATGCTATGAGGAATATAGTATTATTATTTTCATTTAACAGATAAGAAAATTGAAGCATGAAAAGTTTAAATGTTTGCCCAACACTACCTTCAAGTAATAGGTATACTCACAATGTGAATGGAAAGTCTAGGCTATTTCTGGGCCTTTCAGGTGGCTCAGCGATAGAGAATCTGTCTGCCAAGCAGGAGATGCAAGATCCCTGGATTGGGAAGATCCCCTGGAGGAGGTCATGGCAACCTACTCCAGTATTCTTGCTTGGGAAATCCCACGGACAGAGGAGCCTGGCGGGCCACAGGCTGACTCTGCCAAAGAGTCAGACACCACTGAGCAGCTAAACAACAGTAGGCTGTTTCCAGAGCCCTAACTCTTTTAACTCCAACACAATTCCATTTTTCTAGCCAGATAGAGGAACATGCTTATTAAAAACATGCTGCCATTTAAATTCTAGAGTATAGGCTATTCTGGATCCACATTATTAATGCATTAAAATGTACCTGGAAAGGAGTAAACTGAATGTAAGTAACTATCTACTGGAAGTATAATATTCTTTAAAGAGAAAAAAAATCTAACACTCAACAATGCAAAATTCATAATGTCCAGCATCTGACCAAAAAAGGCAGACAAAGAAGTAGAAAAATGTGACCTACGACCTTGAAAAAAAATTGTTTTGGTTGAAAGAGAAGCAAAATGGCAGAGACACTAGTATTATCAAACAAGGAGGTTAGAAAAGCTCAAGGATTAAAAAGGAAAGCACAACCATAATGAGGAGAACAATGGAAGATATACACAAGAAGCAGATGAAAATTTAGAGATAAAATGCAATATTTTAAATAATAACATCTCTACAGATTATAAACTGCAGGAGAAAAAATCATTAAACTTGAAGCATAGCATTAGAACTTTAGAAAATGAAGCCCAAGGACTTCTGGTTTCCAGTTTCTCATGTAAGAAGCTTAGAGGTTGCCATTCCATGTTAACAAGTACAAATCTAAACAAAATGAGAAGCCAAAAACTCTTCTTAGAACTATCAGAGAAGTGAAGTTGGAGGATAGACCACTGATCCCCAAGCTGGAGAGACAGGCAAACAAATACAGATAATCAATTTATCAGAGCTGAAACACCAGAGCAGAAATCTAACCAGGCTCAGATAAAGGAGTGATACCGACCCTATTGGGCTTCTCAGGTGGTGCAAGCGGTAAAGAATCTGCCTGTCATTGCAGGTCCGATACAAGAGACTTAGATTGATCCTTCACTGGGAAGATCCCCTGGAGGAGGCAATCCGCTCCTGTATTCCTGCCTGAAAAATTCCATGGACAGAGGTACATAGTATTAAAAAAGGGACATACTGCAGCACTGAGTAAAATCTCTTTCTCCCATGTGAGAGTGGGTTGAAATATTTCAAGAAATGTTCTTTTTTAAGCCGCAACCTTCTAGTTTTCTCATCTGTGTCCATCCATTCATTAGTGCCCTCTAGATGTACAAACTGCCAATGTTCCATTAAAAGAATGCACTGAATGCAGTATTTCCGAGAGGGTTATTCTATTGTGCCAAGGACAGGACTCATCTTCCGGCCTGGAAATGGAGACCACAGATCAATTCAGCAGCCCAACTGAGAGCAATTTGTGAATTTTTTATGATTTGGCAATGCCATTTCAGTTGAATTGCTTTCTTTGCAACTCCTCTGCCCCATGAGCCACAGGAAGCCTGTTTCCAACTTATGAAACTCTTAATATGAATTATATTTGTCTTCCANAGCAGCCCAACTGAGAGCAATTTGTGAATTTTTTATGATTTGGCAATGCCATTTCAGTTGAATTGCTTTCTTTGCAACTCCTCTGCCCCATGAGCCACAGGAAGCCTGTTTCCAACTTATGAAACTCTTAATATGAATTATATTTGTCTTCCATTTCTATGGGCTTCACTTGTGGCTCAGCTGGTAAAGAATCCACCTGCAATGTGGGAGACCTGGGTTCAATCCCTGGGTTGGGAAGATGCCCTGGAGAAGGGAAAGAGTATCTACTCCAGTTTTCTGGACTGGAGAATTCCATGGACTATATGGTCCACGGGGTTGCAAAGAGTGGGGCATGACTGAGCGACTTTCATTCACTTTCCATTTCTGTTTCAAAATAGAAAAAGGAAAAATGAATACTTTGAGCTGTTTCTTCTCATCAGTTAGCTTCACACCATTTCCTCCAAGCAACACTCTTGCCTGGGGGGCAAAAATAAATTAAAATATTGAATGGCTGATTTAATGGTGGTCAAAAATAAAAAATCACCCCCTAACAAATCCAAACCAGTTGCCTGTAACAAGTGGACTCTCAAACTGGCCTGGAATTCAGGGGAGTAGAGTGCTCTGAACCACAGTTACATAGGTAATCTCTCACCTCCAGTGGTGACTCCAATCATCTCTTTCTTGGAACCCCAACATCTCGCATCTTCTTGACTTTTCACTAGGTTCCTTTCCTCTATCCCCAGCTCTAACAACTTCCTATAACAAAATTCTGTCCCCTGGTCCCTTTACTTCAGATCAATGTTAGAAAGTGAAGAGAAAGTATTGACTGAATTGTCAAAATTCTTCTTTTCTTTCTAAAAATGCTTCATTCCTAGCATTTATAAACTATGATTATTTTCCATCTCTTCTATAACCTTTTAGTTTCTAAACCTGTTCTTCACTCTGTTGGCTGTCACTGAACTTTTATGATTTGTACCCATTTCCAATATTTTAGGAATTTTAAAATTTTGTTCCCCCTTAGCTCCTTCCTTTCCTGCTTCTAATCTGATAATCTATTGAATAATGTTTCTAATTAATGATATAATTGTAATTTTTCTACCCTTCTCCCTACAACTTAGCACACATATACATACACTACCACACTCAGCATATATTCATATACACGATATTTCACTGTTTATTTGCTTTTACTGTGTGTGCTCGACTTGACTTTTTTCTCTCTCTCAGAACAATTGTGCTATGAGATATTTTATGTTCTTCAAAAGAATTCTATGTGGGACACACAAGCTATAGAACATCATATTTATGAATGTGTGATCTTTTCTATGCAGTTTAATTTTTCAATATAAGAATTTTTATGCTTGGTGCTTCTTTTCTTACCCAGTATTTATTCTTTCATTTATTAACACATATTCATTAAGAACCTTCTAGGTCCAAGAGATTGCAATAATTTTTAAAGGGAGATCAGTATGTCTAAGATATAATTATTTTCCTATAGAACTTAAAACCAGGCACCATTTGATATGAGCAAAAATAATTTCAATTTAAGAAAGAAGGGATAAATTCACTCATCTCTTTCAAATAACCTATATTACCTGCGTGGTAAAAAGGATTTCAAAGCATCACTGAATCCTAGGCTGAGGTTAAATTACATGGATTTGACACAAATACAATAAATGGAGTCTCTTGCTTTCTCTAATCATGCTTAGCAGCCTGAAATTGAGTGTGTACAAAACTTATTGCGAAAATAACATTTCACAATAAAATGATGTTGTATTGACATGTGAGGTGCAGTGGAGTCATAAGGGATGAAGAAACTGGAGACCTAAGTAACTAGGTAGGTATAGTAAGGATACATGAATCAGAAAGGGATTGGCAAGAAGGGGTTTCTCTAAAGGAAATACACAAATATCCGATACACACATAAAAAATAATCATCATTACACATTAGAGAGATGCAAATCAAAACTACAATGAGATACCACGTCATAGCTACTGGCATGGTGATAATTTTTAAAAATTAAGTAAACAAGCAGAAAAACAAAAATTACAAGTAGAATTGGCTGAAACATCTGTCACAACTGTCTCACAGTTCTATTTCTTCTTTTACCCAACTCTGCTTCCCTTACCTTTAGAGGTGTTTTTCTCTGATATAATTTCCAGAAAACCTCCTTCAGGCAAATCTATACCTTAGAATCGCTTACTGTGAGAATGTAACCTAAAACAAATATAGGGTTGGAATCTTAACTAGGTAATCGAATTCCTTTTGCAATGTAATTATTTGTCAAAAGGTAGTTTTGCTATAGTTTGATTTTCACAACAAGAAAGACTAGATTCAATTTTATTTTTTAACACAGTCATCATTATTAATCATGTATTCATTTATGCGGGCTTCCCTGGTGGCTCAGTCGGCAAAGAATCTGTCTGCAATGCAGGAGACCTGGGTTCGATCTCTGGGTTAGGAAGATCCCCTGGAGGATGGAATAGCTACTTACTCTAGTATTCTTGCCTGGAGAATCCCATGGACAGAGGAGCCTGGTGGACTACAGCCATGAGGTTGCAAAAAAATCAGGCATAACTGAGCAACTAACACTTTCACATTTATTCAGCTAATACTTTTTGGCTACCTACTATGGGTCAGACTCTGTGCCAGGAAATCAGTCAAATAAATGAGTGAGAAAGTCCAACATTGTCTACTAAATACTGTTCTACAATTTGTAAATAATAATTTTACTCCAAGTTTAAACCTACCTAAATTCTCCAAGCTAGGCTTCAACAGTACATGAGCCTAGAACTTCCAGATGTTCAAAATGGATTTAGAAAGGCAGAGGAACCAGAGATCAAATTGCCAACATCGATTGGATAACTGAGAAAGCAAAAGAATTCCAGAAAAACATCTACTTCTGCTTCATTGACTACGCTAAAGCCTTTGACTGTGTGGATCACAACAAACTCTGAAAAATTCTGAAATAGATGGGACTACCAGACTACTTAACCTGCCTCTTGAGAAACCTGTATTCAGGTCAAGAAGCAACAGTTAGAACTGGACAAGGAACAACAAACTGGTTCCAAATAGGAAAAGGAGTACATCAAGGCTATATATTGTCACCCTGCTTATTTAACTTATATGCAGAGTACATCATGAGAAACGCTGTGCTGGATGAAGCACAAGCGGGAACCAAGATTGCTGGGAGAAATATCAATAACCTCAGATATGCAGATGGCACCAGAAAGCAAAGAGGAACTAAAGAACCTTTTGATGAAGGTGAAAGAGGACAGTGAAAACGTTGCCTTAAAACTCAACATACAAAAAAACTAAGATCATGGCATCAAATCCTATCACTTCAAGGCAAATAGATAGGGAAACAATGGAAACAGTGACAGACTTTATTTTCTTTGTCTCCAAAATCACTGCAGATGGTATCTGCAGCCACAAAATTAAAACACACCTTCTCCTTGGAAGAAAAGCTATGACAAACCTAGACAGTGTATTAAAAAGCAGAGACATTACTTTGCCTACAAAAGTCCATCTGGTCAAAGCTATGGTTTTTCCAATAGTCATATATGGATGTGAGAGTTGGACAATAAAAAAGGCTGAGCACCAAAGAACTGATGCTTTTGAAATGTGGTGTTGGAGAAGAATCTCGAGAGTTCCTTGGACTGCAAGGAAATCAAGCCAGACAATCCTAAAGGAAATCAATCTTGAATTTTCATTGAAAGGACTGATGCTGAAGCTGAAACTCCAATACTTTGGCCTCCTGATGTGATGAGCCGACTCATTAGAAAAGACCCTGATACTGGGAAAGACTGAAGGCAGGAGGAGAAGGGGACAACAGAGGATGAGTTGGTTGGATGGCATCACTAACTCAATGGACCTGAATCTGAGCAAGCTTGGGGAGATAATGAAGGACAGGGAAGCCTGGCATGCTGCAGTCCATGGGGTCACAAAGAGTCAGACATGACTAAATGACTGAACAGTCACAACAAAAGTTGTTAAAGTTTTTCATTTCTCCTAATTCCACAGGGAACAGAATGTTCTATTAAAATAATCTGCTGTTAGAAAGCTAATAGGAATAGAGATATAATCTAGACAGGCTGAGGAAGATAAAAAAAAAAAAATAAGCACAGAGGTCAAAAATTACTGTAGTATTACTTTAGCATATTTGTTGATTGCTACCCCTAAAGCTAAACTTGGACTTGTAATTTTATTCTGATATAAGGAATAAGAATAAAATCATTTTAACAAATTTGTATACACATTAAGAAACTTTGTTATTACAGTCATACACAAAAATTGATAGGAAAACATGAGCAATCCTCTTGTATCTTTCAACCAGTTTCCTTTATGGTCAATTTTTTCCGTCTATACCCATGTCTACTTTCCCTCCTCTCATAATATTCTGATATAAATCTCACCTATTAAGTTACATCTGTTAAGTGTTTGAATATATTCTTGTAAAAGGTAAAGGCTCTAGAAAAATACACATCAGAAAAATTAGGTTATATGGTATGATGTGTGTGCTCAGTTGTAGCCAATTCTTTGCAACCCATGGACTGTAGCTGCCAGGTTCCTCTGTGCATGGAATTTTCCAGGCAAGAATACTGGAGTGGTTGCCAATTTCTACTCCAGGTGATCTTACCAACCCGGGAATTGAGCTCTCATCTCTCATCTCTTGCATATCCTGCATTTGCAGGCAGATTCTTTATCACTTCACCACCTTAACCATAAAAAAGAATGAAATAATACCATTTGCAACACGAAGGACCTAGAAGTTATCACACTAAGTGAAGTGAATCAAAGACAGATATCATATAATATCACTTATATGTGGAATCTAAAATAATACAAATTAACTTACATCAATATATAAAACAAAAATGACCAAATGACATTACCAAAGGGTAAAGGGTAGGAGGATAAATTAGGAGTTTGGGATTAATGGATATACATTATTATACATAAAATAGATAATACTATATAAAATATAGTAGTAGAAATTAATTCCTAACCTACTTAGGTGACAGAGTTGTTGTGACAATAAAGTGAGATAATAGGCATCTTTGGAGACATTAATATTAAAGAAGCAAAGAAGTTTGTGGAAATAATATTAGTAAGAGGATTTTGAGTCAGCTTCTCAGACTATGTGACTCAAAAGTGCATCTTATGAAATTAGCAATCTTTCCACCATTATAAGAAGGGCTCAGAGGTGACCATCTCAAAGGTATTTTATCATTATTTAAGTATTCTGACCCATATAAATCATAAGTTCACATGATTCCAGCTAATACTTCAAAACTTACAGTAAGAAAGAAAAGATACTTGATATTCTGTCAACATTTTTTCCCACCATATTCCCAATATATCAAACAAGCTATTTCTACTGAGTCCTAAATGGAAAGCTTCCATGTTTAGCTTCTGTATCCATAAACAAACTTCCATCCATAAGCTTCTGTATCTCCACTTCTGCCTGAGAGTCTAAAAGAATTCCATTTTAAGGCTCAAGATTTATGATAGGAAGACAGGAAATGAAAGAAGGAAAGGTGAGAAGGCCCAGCAGCATCATAAAGGCATTTTTTTCCCCCTTTTTCTTCCTTCAAAAAAAATTAGATATTTGTGTTCCAGACTAAACGACACTAAGTTACAAGTAACAATCAGTTATCAGTCAGGAAGAGCTAGGTTCAGTTCAGTTCAGTTCAGTCGCTCAGTCATGTCCGACTCTTTGAGACCCCATGAATCACAGCATGCCAGGCCTCCCTGTTCATCACCATCTCCCGGAGTTCACTCAGACTCATGTCCATCGAGTCCGTGATGCCATCCAGCCATCTCATCCTCGGTCGTCCCCTTCTCCTGCTGCCCCCAATCCCTCC
>SJYV01051764.1:566483-608133 GCA_006410875.1 Neotragus pygmaeus
TTTTTTTTTTTTTCTAAACCATATGAGATAAGGAAGGGGATTCAGATATACTATAAACATAGTGATTTGTAAAACCAAATTAGAAAATAATAATTTTACTAGATGTAAAACCAAAGATAAATAGAACCAGATGTAGAACACTAATAATATGAGAGTAATGGAATTTGGCTACACTGAGAGGTTCAAAACCATATTCTCAGGAAGTAAACATTATATTAGATAGTTTTTTTCCCAGAACCTAAAGAATTTTATAGTAATGTATTTTATTCCCAGAAATTAACAAAAACAAGTTACACAATTCCCAGAAAATACAGTTTAAAGTTGCCTTTACAGAAAAGGAAATACTCTATTAGCAGTTGTTACCAAAAGAAGAATTTATTGCCTTGAGTGAAAAATAAAACTGGAAGTTCAAAAAATTTTGGAATCCAGATTTTTCTTTTTCAGTCAAGAAGGATTCGTATTTGTAACAGTACATTTGGAGAGCCCTATCAAATTAAAAAATATTAAATGTTTTTACCATTTGAGATTTTTCTTTTTATTACGCCAAGTTCTTAAATGATGCTATGATTGGAAAAGAAGATCAAATATAGAAGAAACGTCTTTTTATAGATACAGAGAATTTTTTATTCCCATAAATGAATAGATTGTTTGATTTAGATTTTTTCAGAAGAGTGCGTTTCAGATGTACATACAGCTGCCACTGGTCTGTGAGAAACTCCCTTTTTGAATCAAAGAAAACTTTATTTTCCTCAAGATGGTGTTTTTGTTTTTTTCTTGTTTGTCTTTGCATTTCTTCCTTGCAACTGAAGCTGCAAGTCAACATGCTCCTTTATTATGAGTTAATACACTCAGATTTTTATAAAAAGCAGATGTTCTGAGTTTTAAATTCAAATCATATTGTTAAGAAGCATCCTTTTACTTACTTTTTTTCTTCCTTGTCCTCCCTCCGCCCTTTATTCTATTTTCAAATCCTTTATTATTCACAGATCTTTCCTTAGATTTCCACCCTTCAGAAGATTATGGTCTTCCAATGTTAAACCATTTAAATCTGTCCTAATGGAAATGCTTTTTTTCAGTGGTTAAGAAGGACATTGTTTTTGACATGACTGAGTCTAAATTTCCTCCCTCCTTCTTTTATGTAGCTTTTATTTTCTCACTGTTCGTATTTTTCCCCAAATGCCATTTTATGGTTTGCTTTATAATAACATTGCCAATATTATAGTACCTATTATTTATATGGTGTTTTATAACTTTATAACACAATTTTCGGAGAAGGCAATGGCAACCCACTCCAGTACTCTTGCCTGGAAGATCCCATGGACAGAGGAGCCTGGTAAGCTGCAGTCCATGGGGTTGCTAAGAGTCAGACATGATTGAGCGACTTCATTTTCACTTTTCACTTTCCTCTTTCATGCATTGGAGAAGGCAATGGCAANTACTGGGAATTCAGAGAAATTCAGGAAATGGAAAATCTCAGCTTTAGACCTCCCAGGGAACAGCAGTAATAATTTGTGTGACCAAGGGGACAGTGCTGCCAAGCATCAGTCCACGCCACCAGCTTGGGATGATGCTGGACACTACACTGTGAATTTTCTTCCCTGGTGTCTTATTAGCTGGTTCACATGTATTAGGTCAGGCTTCCCTGGTAGTTCAGAGGTAAAGAATCCACCTACCAATGCAGGAGATGCATTTCATCCTCAGGTTGGCAAGATTCCCTAGAGAAGGGAATGGCAACCCAGTCTAGTATTCTTGCCTGGGAAAATCCCATGGACAGAGGAACCTGGCCAGCTACAGTTCATGGGCTCTCAAAAGAGTCGGACATGACTTAGCAACTAACCAACAACAGCAACAATATATTAGGTCACTCACATGGTCCTGGCACGTGGTATGGAAGTACATGAGGGAATAAATCAGATTCTGACAACATTCCAGAACAAACCCTTCATTTTGTAAACTGAAGTAATCCTTCAGGGCAGTGTAGCTGGTACACTGAAACATTCGAATGGAGGATGGTGTCTTTGAAAATAACAAAATTCTGTCTGTAAAGAGCCAAAGCAGTGGATGGATTACTATTGTGTACTTGGGGAAACGCTGGGATAGTGGATACTTTTTCCTGTACAAGAGGGTTTTCTCTTTCTATAATATACCTGCTTATAGGGCAAAAACATGTAGCATCCATAATTATATCTAAGATATAAGATACTTAACACAAAGTTCTTGTTTAATATAGTGGCTGTGCACTGAAAATATTTCAGACAACACAGAAAGGTATAAAAAAGAAAACAGAATGACAAAGCAATCCCATTCTTTAGAAATCACCAACACGACCAACTCAGTATGTCTTTTGGGAACACTAGGTCTTTTAAAACTCAACCCAAATAATACCTCTTTAATTTTAGAACTAAAGTTAGAACAATTTTTAGGATCTTAAGAGTTGGTAAGCATGCAAGGAAAGGCTCTCTCTCCTACGCTACTGATGGGGGTGTAAATAATCACAACCTCTATGGAGTGCAACATGTAAATGCACATTTACAATTGATGTAGCAATTCTGCTTCCAGGAATTTCTCCCAAAGATATATTTATAAATATAAGCAAAGATTATGTATACCACTGTTGGGCAGACTGCTTACAGTGAAAATTAGAAGCTTACATGTATGTTAATAAAGGGCTTGTTAAAGCGACCATGGTACATTCATATAATGAAATGCCACATAGATGTGAAAATGTGTAAACTAGGTCACAGGTCAGCAACTTATGGCCTGGGGGCCAAATCTGTCTCCCATTTACTTTTGTGGGTAAAGTTTTACTGTTACATAATCACACCTACTTGTTGACTATTGCTATGGCTACTGCTGGCTCCAACAGTAGAGCTGAATAGTACCTCTGACAGAAAATTTTGCTAATTCCTGAACTAGACCTATGCCTGCTATTGTTGTTGGTTAGTCACTTAGGTGGTGTCCGACTCTTTGCAACCCAATGGACTGTAGCCTGCCAGGCTCCTCTGTCCTTGGGATTCTCCAGACAAGAATACTGGAGTGGGTTGCCATTTCCTTCTCCAGAGGATCTTCTCAACCCAGAGACCGAACCTGAGTCTCCTGCATTGGCAGGCGGATTCTTTACCACTGNGCCAGGCTCCTCTGTCCTTGGGATTCTCCAGACAAGAATACTGGAGTGGGTTGCCATTTCCTTCTCCAGAGGATCTTCTCAACCCAGAGACCGAACCTGAGTCTCCTGCATTGGCAGGCGGATTCTTTACCACTGAGCTACCTGGGAAGCCCATGCCTACTGATGTAGAAAATTTGGCAAGGTATTTTACTAGGTCAGAAAAAAAGAAAGGTACATCTAACTGTATGAAAAGTGAGAGTGGTAGTCACTCAGTTGTGTCCAACTCTGCGATCCCATGGACTGTAGCTCGCCAGGCTCCTCTGTCCATGGAATTTTCCAGGCAATAATACTGGAGTGGGTAGTCATTTCCTTTTCCAGAGGATCTTCCCAACACAGGGACTGAACCCGTCTCCTGCATTGCAGGCAGATTCTTTACCATCTGAGTCACCAGGGAAGCCCAAACAGTTTGTATAGCATGACCCAATCAGTGTAGACACAGTACACACACACACACACACACACACACACACACACACGTTCCTGTGTATATATTGGGAATTTTTGGAAGGATAAACAAATTTTTCACAATGATAACCAATGAAGGCTAGAACTGCAGGGAAGGGGCGGAGGTGACAATAAGAAATTGGCCTTTGTATTTTTTTAAATCCAAAGTATTAAATATACTTTTAGTACCAACTATTTAATAAATATGGTTGGCATAAGTGAGTTTCTGAATAGAAAAAAATTAATTAAATCTCTATTTCTCACAATTACAAAAATGAATTCTCAAAACACTAAATACCCAAATCAGGAAAGAAAAAAAACCACACAAAAAAACCCTCTAAAAGTTATAAAACAATATACAACATCTTTATGAATGTCAAGGAAAGAAAGACTTCCTTAGCCTAGACACTTTACACTCAAGACATAAAGAAAAACACAGATGATTTTGATGACAAGGAAAATGAAAATCCTGGTATTGCAAAAACATTATAAGATAAAAACACAAGTCAATAACAACCACAAGCCTTACTAAGAGCGCAAAAGATTCTGGGCACTGCTGGATAACATACCATTTAAAAGTATGAGCAGGATTTGAAAAGGCAGAGGAGGCAAGGAAGGGTAGCTTCAAGCAGAGGGAACAGAACCTGCAAAGGCACAGGAGTATAAACACATTTGGCAATTTTAAAGAGGATCAAGTAACTGAAGGTAGCTGAAATGTGGGTATACATGGCAAATGGTGTGAAAAAAAGGACATGAGAGCTATTTGTGAGAGGCCCTGGAACCAGGTAAAGCTTCCGGTCTTGAAGGGAAAAAAATTGCAGGCAGTCAAGGATTTGAAGCAGGAGAGGGAAGGGAGAAGATGTGATGTGTGTTTTAGAAGGGCAGTTCTAGGGGCTGTGTGGAGGGGGTGTAAAACCCAGACGTGAGAGGTAGAGTTAGCAGTTAGGAGGCTGCTGTGATCAAGCAGGTGGGAGAATTTACGAATATAACGTGTAGAGGCAGTAGCAGTGGAACGAAGAGAATGGCTTCTCAAGGTATTCTGGAAAGAGTTGAGAAAATTCCTGCCAAGTGATCTTTATGTTCACTGTAAAAGCAGAGATTCAGCTATCTGCCAACATTTGGTCTGGAGAAGTATGATGGCTCTGAGGGGAGTTTGGAACAGCCCTGGAGTAAGTTCAAGAGGAATATCAGTGGAGGAATAGAGAGCCTGAGGGCTCACTTGCAGCTGAGCTAAAAAAACAAAACAAAACAAAAAATAGCTCAACCAGTTAGCAAAGCTCAGTAATTTTTCAACCAGGGGCACAGAAAAACCGGACCTTGGGTTCATTTAGCATACAAAACTGCCCAATCAGCAACCACAGTCTGTCAAAAGAACAGAGACCTCTGGTCCTTCCTGGTGGCTAGAATGCTCATGTGATGGCAGAAAGTGAAGCAGCCAAACCTGATCCACAAGGTGAGAGTGGAAATGGGGTGTGCTCACAGCAGAGCAACACAAGGAAAACAGCCCAGGGCCCTGATACCACAGAGCAACACACTATCACAAGACACATACCTGGACTTTCACGTAAAAAACACATTTAACTTCAATCTTGTTTCAGTCAATGTTTTGTTAGGTTTTCTAACACTTCAAGCCAAACAAATCAAACTTAAGTCAATTCAACTGAGTGCATAAAAAGGTAATACCAAAAAGGGCTGAAAAAGGAAGGATCAGAGCCTAGAGGTTTGTCTTGTAACAAAAGCAGGTGTAGAGGGAGATTGATGGAAGAGGAAAGGTTGTGATCACAGCAGGGAAGGCGGCAGATTTCAGCATTCACAAGTAGTTCTCAGGGAAAGGTAGTTAAATTCTACCTATACCATTGACAATAACAATGGCAGCTTGTCATTTTATGAGAATTTCAGATGAGCCAAGCACTCATTCTTCTAATCAAGTGATTTCCATGAATAATCTCACTTAACCATCTCCTATCACTAAAGATGTACAGACCATTAGCCCTAATTTAATGATGAGGAAACTAAGACTCAGAGAAGTGAAATCACTTGCCCAAGATCCTCAGCAGCACTAACTGTTGCTTGGAATTTGACTCAAGAGCAAGAATAGCACCCACTGAGACACACTGTCATCTCCCCTCGCCACCCTCCTTTCCCCCACCCCCACGCACCCCAGTCTCCCAAGGTGAAGGAGAACGAAGAGCTCACCTGCGGCCACTCTCCCTGGAGAAGGAAGCAGAACTCCGCCCATGTCAAAAATCACTGCTCTGTACGGGCCGCCTCCAGAATGTGTCCATCTCCAGGCTCCCGGGTGCCTGCCCTGGACGTGTTTCAGGAAGGCCGCCCTCCAAGCCCGCTGGAGCTGGGAGGACTGCAGAAGCTGCCTTAGGCACATGTTGGGGCCAAGGCTGTGAAGCAGAAACAGGACATGATTAGCCTTCACTGCCTCCAAGTAGACCTCCGTCCTGGCACTCAGGGTGCCACCTGCACATCTACTCTGACTTCGAACCAGCATTCCAGACACAACCAGAGTTGAACTCAAGTGTCTCTGCCCTCCATGACAACTCCTCAGTCTTCCAGCCAGACACCTCCATTCTGGTGCTCGGTGTGACTGGTTATTCCTCCCAAAGCTCTCCATCTACTCTCTTCACTCCCACTGCATGATCTCACTCACAGACCTTTGCAACAACCTCCTAAGTGGTCCCCTTGACTCTTCATTCAAAATTGCAAATTTGATCATGTCCTATCCCCATTTAAAATCTCCAGTGCCTCTCCACTGTTCTCAAGATAAACTCTCAGCCCCTTAAGCCGCCTGAAAAGGTCCTCTGAGAACTTCTTCTCCCCTCTGGATAGCAGCTCTCCTTTGTACTTCACCTTAGCCTGGGTGATCTCGACACTCACAGCAGCTTCACGGCAGCTTCACTGACCACATGATGCCCTCCTCCTGTGGCCAGGCCTTAGCATATGCTGTTTCCCTGGCCTGAATGCTCCCTTCCATCCATTACCTGGATAACCACCCATTGTCCCTCAGGTTGTAGTTTGCCTGTCACTTCCTTCATGAAACCTCTTCTGGCTACCAGAAGAGGCAGATGAGCAGTCTCTCCTGTACTCTCTCAGGGTGCCCTGTACTCACCTCCTCCTGGCACTCACGATGCCACCACACTATCATCCCTCCTACAGAGTAGGACGATGACCTCCTGATCTTCACTGCCTCTTTTCTAAACTTACTTTCAACAAGTTCAGGACAAAAAATAACATACACACAACAGGTACATGTATATATAGATATACAAACATTTTCACATGAATAGACATAAATGTGGCAAAATGTTAATAATTAGTGAAAGGCACATGATGAGAGGTATATGAGAGATCATTGTACTATTGTTTCTATTTTTTTTATAGATCTTAAATAAAAACCTGGGGAAACAACAACAAAAAATTCTACTTGCAGCCAGTTCCACTTGAAAATCTTGAAGTTTCTCATGTGATGTGTTTCTCATATGACGTCTAAGAAGTCAGTTAGAGCAAAATGGGTTGGTAAGACACCTTAGCCTGCATGTTCATGGGAGTCACCTCAGTGCCACCATAAGGACTAAATAAAGTATAAAAATCTAAAGAAAGAATTCTTAGGAAGTAAATGTTCAAGATGATACAGTGTGTTTCTTATGTAACTGGAAATTTGCTGGATTGGGGCATGAATGCTGAAATGAAAAATGTAGAGATTGATTTGCATTTTGGGTTTTACTTATGTTCTTATGACAAGGCCAAAGTTAATGATGGAAGGAGAAATTTATTTATAGGCTCCAAAAAGTGTCAACATGTTCTGTGTGAGGGCTTAACAGAGATGAAAAGGGTGTCTGGACCTGAAATGTTGACTTTCATTCTCACTGAGGACACTGTCCTCATCATGAAAGTGAAAGTCGCTCAGTCGTGTCCGACAGTTTGCAACCCCATGGACTACATAGTCCATGGAATTCTCCAGGCCAGAATACTGGAGTGGGAAGCAGTTTCTCCGCCTCATATTCCTGCTAATGGATAATTCGGCAACTCTCCCATTACTGGCTTCCTTCTTCCTTCCAACTAAAGATGACGCTTCAGTTCTAGCCACGTATTGATTGTGGCTCATTTCATCATCACAGCTGTACAAAGATACTAAGTCAAGTTTACACAAAAACTCAAGGTCACGAAACTGATGATCAAGGTCTATTCCATAATCATCAACGTATCTCTACCGCCGCAACAGAGCCTGGGCTCTCAGTAAACTTTAAAAGATTAGTTAAGAGATTAGTCCGGGAGGGGGACCGAGATGGATCTCCAGTTCAGGGCACTTAACCAGCCCGCCGTCCTACCTTAACAGAATCAGAAACACAGCAACTAGTGCCAACTCCCCAGGCGGATTCAGCTCTCAGAGCCTCAGCGCACCTATCTGTAAAGCGTGGCTGACACAAAGCAACTCTGCCTACAGCTGGAGCGAGATCAAACACGACAAAAAGAGACCAGGGCTCGGGTCTCTGCAGGAAGCGGGTTCCTCGAACAATCGGAGACCTAGCGGAGCCAGAGACTTCTCGCCGTCAGATAAGGAGGGCTGAGGGGATGTGCCCTCAGGCCTGGGAGCAAAACCCACCGATCCTCCTAAATAGTGTCCTGTGACGTGCCTCCTCCAAGTCCTCTTGGAGATCCTGACCAGTGGGCGCGGGTTCACCTCGGAGCAAACACGGCCGTCACGTGGGCGCATCCAATCAGCGAGCCCGCTGATCCGCGCTTGCGTAACCTCAAGGGTCAGCGACGGCGGCCGGCAGGCGGCAGTGAAGATTTTGGCTGTAAGCGTTTGACGTAGAGCCTGTGGTGCTGAGGTGGCGGCGGCGGTGGCGCTACCTCCTCCCGGGCGCTTATCCTCAAGGCTCCCCTCCCAGCCTCGCCTGAGCCCTCCGGGGCCCGCGCCGGCCTTATGAGCGGTTGTCATCCACGCGGAGCTCCCAGAACACTCGCGGGTCCCCGCCGACTTCAGCTTCAGCGGTGAGTCCGCGGGCCTCGCCGCCTCCCCGGTAGCCCGCGCCTGGGCCCCGGGGCTCGTCCTCTGAGAGTCAGTCCGGGCAGGAGCCTCGGCGAGGGCTTTCGCCTCAGGAGGAATCCGAGGAGTGATTGGGATCCCTCTCATTTCCCCCATCCTTAGGAGGTCTTCCCAAGTGTCAGCCCTGGGAAGTCCTCCTTCCTGGTGCCTTCCCACCGGGACTCTGTTTATATTTGGCGCGCTGCTGTCTCCAACCTGAGTTAGAGCCTAGTTGCGCGAGTTGATTTCCTTTTGGCTTTGTGAAGACGGAATACCCAGCACTCTGACAGCTCCTGGGAAGGTTTAATTAAATCCTTCCTCTTTGGAAAACTTTCTATTAAGGGACCCTGTAGCAGTAGTTACAACTAAAATGTCTACACGTACTGTATCTGAGCAATGTACTATAAATACTTCCTGGGCACTGTTTTCTCTAATTGTCTTCGTTCAAACCTACTAATTAGATGGGTGTATGAGCCTTCTACAGATTAGGAACTGAAGTCCTGGGATTAAGCGCCTTGCCCAGGATCATCTGTCCGATGGAATTCTACCTCAGAGAGCTGGACTTGAAAGTCTGAGCACTTCATTCCCAATCACACAGCCCCCTCACGGGAAAGGCAGGTATGGCTCTGTTTCTTGAACCTCCATCAGTTATCTAACAATAACATTCATTCAAAAAATGTAATCCAGTGTGTCTGACTTCTTCCACTTTCAGTTCAGTTCAGTCCCTCAGTCCTGCCAATCTTTGAGGCCCCATGGATTGCAGGCTTCCCTGTCCATTCCCAACTCCCATGGAATCTACTCAAATTCATGTCCATTGAGTTGGTGATGCCATCCAACCATCTTATTCTCTGTTGTCCCCTTCTCCTCTGCCTTCAGCCTTTCCCAAATCAGGGTCTTTTCCAATGAGTCAGCTCTTCGCATCAGGTGGCCAAAGTATTGGAGTTTCAGCTTCAACATCATTCCTTCCAATGAATATTCAGGACTTATTTCTTTTAGGAGGACTGGTTGGATCTCCTTGCGGTCCAAGGGACTCTCAAGAGTCTTCTCCACCACCACAGTTCAAAGCATCAATTCTTTGGCGCTCAGCTTTCTTCATAGTCCAAGTCTCACATCCTTACATGACTACTGGAAAAACCTGAGCCTTGACTAGATGTACCTTTGTTGGCAAAGTAATGTCTCTGTTTTTTAATATGCTGTCAAGGTTGGTTATAACTTTCCTTCCAAGGAGTGAGCATCATGGCTGCAGTCACCATCCGCAGTGATTTTGGAGCCCAAAAAATTAAAGTCTGCCACCGTTTCCCCATCTATGTACCATGAAGTGAAGGGACCAGATGCCATGATCTTACTTTTCTGAATGTTGAGCTTTAAGCCAACTTTTTCACTCTCCTCTCTCACTTTCATCAAGAGGCTCTTTAGTTCTTCTTTGCTTTCTGCCATAAGGGTGGTGTCATCTGCATATCTGAGGTTGTAGATATTTCTCCTGGCAATCTTAATTCCAGCTTGTGCTTCATCCAGCCTGGCATTTCGCATGATGTACTCTTTCACTTTGGCATGTTTTAAAGACTCAACTGAGTAGCTCTGTGTTTTCAGAGCTCTTTCTCTTTGTGGCTAGTGTTCCACTGTGTGGATGAACATCATTCATTATTCATTGATTTATTGGAAGTCTGGGTTTCCGATTTTGGCTGTTATGAATAAAACTGTATAAAAGTAAAAAAAAAAATACTTTTTGAGAACCCACTCTCTGTTGGAGTTTTAGTTGTGTGTGGAAAGGGATGCCTTGCTTTAATGGCACCAGCAGTTCACTCAAGTTCATGGAGACAAATGAAATAAACATTTACAGAATAAATGTAGAACTGCAGCTGTGACAAATGTGGTGAAGGAAAGGAAGATAGTTTTTAGACAGCTGTTACAAGAGGATGTGTTTGATTTGAGGAGGGGCCCTGGGCCTGGTGACGTGGGGAACTTCCCTGAGTGTGTGAATTTTGGAGCCATTAATTAAAAGACTGAATATGATTTAATAGGCTACTGAGTTTTGAAAGTCAACTAAGTTGACATAAGCCACAGATACACTTCTACATGGGTCAGTCATTGATTCATTAATTTATTCAACAAATCTTTAAATAGCTTCCAATATGTGCTAGGCACTGTGATCTAAGTGCTGAGGATACAGTTCTGGGCAAAACAGGCATGATCTCCACTCTGATAAAGCCTATAATCACAGATTTAGGGTGTGATGGCATAATGCTAACCCAGGGTGTTTAAGAAGACTACTCTAAAGTTTTTTAAAGTTTCTACTATTAGTGTACTTTAGCCTTCATTTGGGGTCCAACACAGAGTGCACTCTACAACTGTTACTGAGATGTTGGTTCATCTGAGCGTGATCACTGTCAAAGCTCTTATCTCCTTCATTTGCTTTAAAGTGCATGATTTTCACTAGAACTGCCCTGCATTTCTGAGTTTATTGCCCTGGGCAATAAGGTACAGCAGGAGCCCCAGAGGTGAGTGAGAGGACTACTGCAAAGGCATCTTACAGTCTTGAGGGAGGGCAACAGAGAGAAAAGGGAAAGCTGTGGATGAATACATTGAGAGTGGATTTATCAGGTATTAATCATTCATGTGTTCTTTAGTCGGAGAAATGTCTGAAGAGGAGATCCAAAAGAAGACACTAGCTTCAGCTGTAGCCTGTTTAGAAGGGAAGTCACCAGGGGAGAAAGCAGCAATCATACATCAGCATCTTGGTCGTTGAGAAATGACAGATGGGATCATTGAGATCATGAAGACCAACCCAGGTATGCTTTCCAAAACCCTAGGCTATCTTCTGTAAGGTAAACCCATGGTAGCTTGTGTTGGAGTGGTGTTCAGTGAGCCTGTGATTAAGACCCCTAGCATACTTTAGCTTTTACTGCCTATGTTTCTTACATGAGGCTTTCAGGCCACATTTCAGTTTCTCTAAATATTTCTTCTAAATTACTCATAACAAGCTAGGTTGACAACTCTACTCAGTGAGGAGAGCTACTTAGCATGTAGGTCTGTGGCGATTCATGTTGAATCCAGATAGGCATGGTGTGACTCCCCGACCCCGACCCCCTCCCCAGCTCAGTCCATCCAGGGGAATGGATGTATATTGCATCTCCAGTGTGAAGAACAGGTAGGTTTGGTTTTCAGACTTAATAGCCCTGAATATTTGTCTCACTTAGGAGTGTATGATAGAAGACACCTGCTTTCTTATGGTATTTCTAAACGTAAGAGCCATCTCTGCATTTGAGGGTGTTAATGAGATTTTTTTATGGGGCAGAGACCACTTTTTTTAAGTTGAGATTCCACCATAACTCCACTGTTTTGTGGATATAGTTCTTAACATAAGACATCTGGATCCACAGTGGAGGTGAACACCACTCCGATTTTCTAATTTGGATTCCTTTCTGTCTGAGAACATCTCCGTCAGAACCCCTTTACTTTCTTTCACAGCTTAAAATCTTCCTGACAGCTGTGGCAAACTCCAGTTCTCATTNGCTTGGTAATCAATAAGCTGGGCCACCAGCTCCTTGGATATTGGTAGCTGACCTCTTTAAAAGTCTTTAAAGAGGACAGTCCTTGTCCTACCTTGTTTGCTCAGTCCCAACTGGGACACAGAATACTCAGGTAGCCATTTTGGATCACAGCTGTTGAAGTGAGTTGAAATTGCATTGTAGGGGGCTTTTCTTTCCCCTCTATTCCAGCTATTCCAACCCAGCAACACTTTCTGTAATCTTCAGAGTCACATCCTCAAGGTTCAGAATTCTCTTTCTTACATTTAATTTTCAGAGAAGGCAGTGGCAGCCCACTCCAGTACTCTTGCCTGGAAAATCCTATGGATGAAGGAGCCTGGTAGGCTGCAGTCCATGGGGTTGGTAAGAGTCAGACATGACTGAGTGACTTCATTTTCACTTTTCATTTTCATGCATTGAAGAAGGAAATGGCAACCCACTCCAGTGTTTTTGCCCGGAGAATCCCAGGGATGGGGGAGCCTGGTGGGTTGCTGTCTATGGGGTCGCAGAGTTGGACACGACTGAAGCGACTTAGCAGCAGCAGCAGCATACTTAATTTTAGAACACAGATCATGTGTTTTTATGTAACTAATTGAGGTCTTACTTCCTTCTTGGCAGAACCTTTGGATTTATTTAGTATGTGGCCATATAGGATGTGGACGATATGTGAGTCGACATGCCTGTAAGCACTTAGAGGAGACCAGCACACGTATGCCATGCAGCCCACCAACCATCGAGTCTGGGACTACACTGGAGGTGAACACCACTCTCATTTTCTAATTTGGATTCATTGTGTCTGAAAACATCTCCCTCAGAACTTTCTCTCAATCTTCTCACAGCTCAAAATCTTCCTGACAGTTGTTGCAAACTCCAGTTCTCATGGTGCCCCATAGGAAGCTCTTTCCTATGAATGGCCTGCATTACACAGGATAAAGAGAGTTAATGCTTACACTCCTGCCCTCTCATTTTTTTTTTCAATTCAAATGATTTAAACCACTTTTAAAAGAAATATTGCGTGGCATTTATTTTGGATCTGTGAAAACAAAAATTTTGTTCAAGTTAAAGGCGTAATTATGGAGACTTTTCATTCTGAAGAAACACACCTTGGTTGACCCATTCTTTTCTTTAGATAATTATTTCTGGCAACTGGTTTCAAGTAAAACGGATAGAAAAATAGTACAGTATGAATGTGAGGGTAAAACTTGGCAGGAGGAGAAAATAGATGCCTTACAGTTAGAAGTAAGATATTTTATTAGTAATTAGTAAATACCTATGTCTACTGGTTTTTACTGTTCTAACTTGGAAGGTTGTTTGGGCTTTTAATTTTGCCATTTTCCCTGCTTGTTAACTTTTGTTTTTAAGATCTATATTGCTTTGAAGGATTATTAAAATATTTTTATTCCATCTCATTTTCGTCTTTGAAAGTCTAGGTTTCACTGAGTCTTATTACTTTCAGTGTCATGTTCCTAGTTGTCTCAAGTTCAGCATTAGGGTTGCCCTCTGTAGCTGCGATAAAACTGGAGATAAGAATCTTCCTGTTGGCATCACAGTAGCAGCTGGAAATTGAGCAGACTTGGTCAGGATAAGGAATCTCCTAAGCATCTTTCCATGCCGAGAAGCTTTTTCACATATATTGGGCTGGAGTTTATGAACTGGACCCTTATACAGATGTAGTCTTTGGGGGCTATTCATATAATTAAACCACAAAATTAGCACAGTCTGATTTTTCTCACTGAAGTAATTCCCATCTACTATAAAATTGATGTGTAAATGTTATGTTAAGGGAGGAATAGTTTAACATGAGGCCTATTTTATATAAATTTCAGAATGATGGTTTTAAAACCAAATACCTTAAACATAGGAGGAAGTGGACATTTGAAACTTGATCATCTCCAGACTTTTAAGGTCAGTGGAATGGCCTAAAATAGGGTTGTTACCATTAATAAATTGTATTAATTTGAAAAAGTTCAAATCTTTAATGTTAAAGTTTTTAGACTAAGTAACTATAACATATTAAGTATGTTTATTAGTGAATATTTATTGAGAGTTATTCTCCATGTGCTAGGAACTCAGCATTGAATAGACTCCGTGCTGTCATAGAGTGTACATTCTAGTGACATGCGCACATTTTCCCAATTGTCCTTTCTTTCTGTTACCCTTTCATTCTCTTCTCTAGCCTGCAAACGTGATTAGATCGCTTCTAGTCTCCTGGAACAGTTTCCAGAATGCAGATGTGACTTACTGTCTCTCATAGTCACGTCCATTGATTGAGCTCAGCTAGACAGGGCTTGCTTGTGTTGCACAGTAAAGGCACCTGGGGCCACAGGTTCAAGGTGGCTTCTTCACTCATATGTCTGACACCACATGGTTGCTTGGGTTTCCTGATTGTATGGCAGGCTCAGGCTAGTCTGACCTCTCACATGACAGCTGGTTTCCTCAGAGAGTTCCACAATACCAGGGAGAAGACATGTAAGACTTCTAAGATCTAGCTGTAGATTTTGCCACCAAATTCCATTGATCCGCATGAGTCACAGGCCCCGTCCAGATTCAGAGAGAGGGAGGAGAGCCTCCACCCCTGCCTGGGAGGAACAGCACAGAATTAGCAGCCACCTTTTCTCTACCACACTACTGTCATGACTGTTGCAACAACCAAGTTAGATTATTCTTTCAACCATTCAACAAATTTTTAGTGAACACCTGCGATGGGCCAGGTACTGTTCTAGGGCTGAGGACACAGTGGGAACCAAACTCAGTAAAGATCTCTCTCTTGTGGAGCTGGTATTCTGGTGGGCATAGAAAATCAGTCAGATACACAAGACAACCTCAGACTGCAGTCGTAAGTGCAGATGAGAAAACAGGATCCAGAGAGTACCGAATAGGGGGAAGATAGAAAAAGCTAGCTCTGTGCTGTTGTGAGGGGGAACAGCTCCTGCCTCTGGGGAGAGACTGCTGCTGGTTTAATGAAGCCAGTATCAGGGATGCATAGGCCTCTCCATTCACTCAGGGAAAGAGTCTTTACGCAAAGCCACTATTCTCGTGTCAGAGTCTCTGCTCCCAGAGCCAAGCAGTGGCCTCAGGGGAGTACAGAGGGGAAATTTCCCCTGAGGTTAAGGTAGCTGGTCTCTCAGGGAGGGGGCTGAGGTCACTTTAGTCACTTCAACCAAGGTGAAGGTGAAGGCACGGAAACCTGTCCAAGCTCTTCCTTGCCCAAGAGCTGTCCCAATATGGCTTGACCCTGGCTTAGGACTCCAGTCACTCTGGGCCAGGATCTGGGACCTCAGACAAGATCAAGGCATGAAGCAAAGCCCAGAACTTAGTTGATGCCAGGGCCTGAGATATCAGGGCAGCAGGGCCCAGGGAGGGCTGGCTCAGCTCAGTGGCCAGGGGTTGAGACAAGAATCAGGATGAATCTGGATCTTTTAATCACATTGCCCCATTTGTGTCACTTGGGACAAAGGACCTTACCTGCCCACACCTTCATTTCCTCATCTGTTGACCAGGAATCACTGTAATACCCCTCATAGAGGGGCACATGAGAGGCTTCCAGGTGTTTCCTTGAGCCTCATGGAGCGAGCATGAAGGCAGTGACCATAACGGTAGTGCCTGGGTGACACAAGAAGAACTGGGCAGTATGGGTCCATTAGGGGTCACTTTCTTAGGCTCAAATTTGGCATTTCAGCACAATGCCTCCCCAACCATCACGGCAGAATCTGAGCTGTGCACCTGCAGTAAAATGCTCTGGGCCTTCGGGAGGAGACTATGGGTGAACATCAGCCAGGTTCTTTGGAAATGTGTGTGGGTTCACATTAGTTGGTTGATCATCAGTCTGGAGGGAAAAGACACCTCTGTTTCTTCTTGCAGGAGGGCTGGGAAGTGGGTGACAGGTAGTTTCCAATGGTGGGAACAGGTGTGGCAGGAAGAGTTCAGGCTGGAAACCAGGTAGGCCCCAGTTCACACTGGACTGGGCCACACCCTGCCCACATGCTCCCCTCTCTTGAGAATCGACCTTGCCTCCTGCTGAACATGAAGGAGACTGAAGCCCATGGGGAGAAGCAGAGATCACACCCATGGAGGATGGAGGAGGGCCTGGCCCACAGTCTGTAACCACCCTAAGCATCTGTTCCATTGCCACCCGGAGTGCAGGTTCAGGATTCACAGCTTCACATGCACAGCTTCCCTGAAGCACTTGAAGGGGTAGGTCAGCTACAGAGAGAAGCAGGCTATGGTGGTGGGGTGAGCCCAGCTGACCTTGTGCTGTTTCCTTCTGACCAGGATGTCAGCACCTGGTCCCCAGAGGATGACCCACCCAAATCTGGGTTATGTTCCCAACACAGACAGTTGAGTATTTCTGAACTACGTTCTGGTCAGGCCAGTATGATGCTGTTGTGACCACAGTAGATTTCTTGTCAGTCTTAATCTTGTGTACTGTCGTTTCTCTTCACCAAGGTCTTTAAGTCTGGGAGTGATGAGTTTCCATGTATGCTTTTGAGGGGTCCCTCTAGGGACAGCACGGAAGATCAGTCCTAGAGAGGAGGACAGGCTGCAACAGCAGAGAGCTGACATGAGAAATGATGAGGGCCTGAGTAGAAGCCACAAGGCTGGCTGGGAGGGAGAGTATGGAGGCAGATTTGACAGGTCGCTGGGTGGAGAAGAGGGAGAGGAGGAATGAAAGATATGTGAGGATGCAGCTGACATACTGCATCAGGCTAAAGTGTGAGCTTTTGTTCTCTGCTCCTTGTGTATGACAGAATGTTCACAAAGTCTCTGAGACATATTTTCTTCTTTTTTGTTCCCAAAGCTCATTTCCAAAATAACATTTTAGCAATCTGTGTTTCAGATATTGAAACAAAGAAAATTACCTAGCAATGGCTTCACAATTTGGGTTTATTTCCGTTCTCCCAGAGCACTCCTGCCCTGGCTCGGTAGGCTGCCACCATCAGCTGGGGCAGTGGGGGGCACAGAACAGGAGGCCGCCGTATCACCCTCAGATTGGGAGCAACCACAGCACAGCACCCTGGCAGGACTCCTAATATTCATGCAGAGTCCCACAGCCAGAGAGAAGGCGCCTGGCTGCCCATCTGGCACCTGGACTAAAGATCACCTCTCCAGGCTCTTCATTACTCCCCTTCCCCCTTGCCTGAAACTCCAGGCTTCTTACAGTGTGTTCTGTAGGGACCCATCAAGGCTCGGTTCACAACAAGGATCCCAGGACAGAGCTGCCAGGAGGGGTGCAAGGAGGACATATACCAGGCTTTTGAAAGCACATCATTTAAAGATTTGGGCAGGGACGATCTGACTCCTGCAGGTCTAACTGCGGTGCTTCAGCTCCATCTTGGCCACTGACCTCTGGTGCACCTGATCAGCAAGGCGCAGTACTCGGGCCCCCACGAAGAACTGAGACAGTGGGTTGTCGCTGCTCAGTCCTGCTGCTCCCAAGACCTGGCAGACACAGGGCAGGAGGGGAGGAAGCCCTGGGTGAGCCCTCATCCCTGAGATCCCCAAGAACAAGTGCCTGCTCCTAAGATGTGAGGATAGCTCAGAGCAGCCACATTGTAAGGATGTCCCCTGACACCTGTGTGACAACAGTGTTCTGGAAGATTCCAGGTGGGGCTTCACTAGCCATCCCAGGGACACCAAATTCCTCAGATCTGCTCCACTAGGTGACTTCTGCTGTTGGGAAGTCCCTCTCTAGGGGTCATGGATTGAGATTTGAGAAGGAGGCATCTTTACATGGTTAGGAGGCTGGGCCTGGTATAAGAAGGACCTATATTGTTCATCTGAACTCAGCTCCTTGCAAGCTGAGTGACCTTGGACAAATTACTTTCCTGTGCTTCTGTTTCCATGTATTCAAAATGGAAGCAGGAATAGGACCCCTCATAGGGTTGTTCTGAGGAAGAAAAGGACAGTCATGAATGGGGGTGTGCAACAAAGGGCGGCTATTAGCTTACAGGAGGTTGGGCAGCTAAAGGAGAGGTATTTCTGAATCCTGTGAATGATTTCAGAAGAACCAGCGATCCATCATCTGTGCTCACCTGAATAGCACGATCAATCACTCGGGAAGCCATGGATGGGGCCACCATTTTAATCATGGCAATATCCAGAGCTGCAGCCTACAAGGAATAGGAGCTCTGGTGAGGAGGGCAGACCCCAGGGTGGAACACGTGGAAGACCAATCAGTTTCACAGTAGAAACAATAGCTCAGAACAGAGACCTCAGGTCCCTCCCGCTGGACCACAAGCCTTGCCTGGTGCATTGACCCTGCCCAGCACCAACTGGGGTGGAGGGGCAGTGGGGGTGACAAGGCAGGTGACTCAGGATGCTGTGTGGTGTGGGCAGCTGCCTGCTCAAGGACAAGGGGCTTCTTCCCAGGCAGCATCACCAGCACACAGGCAACGCAGATTGGGGACTGGCCTGAGCCTCCTTCAGGGTCATGATCAGCTCTGTATTCAAAGGGAAAGGTGGAATGAGGCCAGCCAAGACTCTAGGGAATTTAGGTTCAAGGATCTTCTCTGAGTCTGAGATTTGGATCAAAGCCCCTGAGAGCCCTTATACCGCCACTAGAGAGCCAAGAAACCAGAATTTGAGCCTGGATCACCCCCTGCTACTGAGGGCTCTCAGCTAAGGGGTGGAGACCCATGGAGAAATGGAGAAAGCAGGGGTTGGCCTGGCATCATGCCTGGCACTAAAGGCACTCAGAGCCGTTTAAGTGATAATGTCATGTTGAAAATGAAGCTTCTCTAACTCCCTGGCTTACTCTCAGTTTGCCTGATGCCTGTAAGATCAGGTAGGGCTGTAGCTCAGGCTGGGGCCATGTGGCCCTGCTGTCTTGAACCCATAAGGTCACTGGGTCAGTAAAACAGAAAGGTCAGTCCTCTTAATTGTACCTTTTCTGTTTTTCAGAAGCTGCCCAGGTAGTTCCAAGGAGAATTGAAGCAAAGTTATTTATGTCAAGGAGCCAAACACTTTGTGGTTTGCTGAGTGGGGAGGGAAGAGTCAGCATCTATTAATAGATTTCTGGGCTGACATCCCTCACCATGTCCTCTGGACCTGTCCTCTGTGAGGTCCCTCGGCCTCCTACCTTATTTCCCGCCACATCCATAACGTGGGCAGCTTTCAGCACCAGCAGCCGGGCCTGCTCGATCTCCACACGGGACAGGGCAATGTCTGCCAGGACCGTGCCCTGCTCTATCAGGGGCTTCCCAAAGGCCACACGGGACTTCGCCTGTGGACACAGGAGAGAGGATGGGAGGCATGGACGGTACCCTGCAGAGGAGAGGGTGGAAGCACAGGAGAGGGCAGCAGGGGAAGCTAGACACATGGCAGCTGCACAAATTATCCCCTTTACTCCAGCCATTCTGCCCCATCTGGGTAGGCCTGGCCTCCAGGCAGGACAGAGCTTGGTCTGAGTCGCCTGTGGCCCAGGGCTACTCTAGTAACCAGGCAGTGACTGTGGGCGCCTCACACAGGCCAGGAGGGCGCCCTCTGCTGATAGCAGGGCCTGCTTCACGTCCTGAGGAACTCTTAAGGGCAAAGTCTGGGTTCCAGAGCCCTCTTGTGGACAACTGTTAATGCAACAGAGATTGAGTAGAGTGTTCAAAAGCTACAAGCAATCAGAAAAGGTGATAAGGGGTCCTTCTTCCACCTTATTTTTAAAAATTAAAAACAATTACAACACATATGAATAGCTCATGGCAGAAAACAGTATACATTTTCAGACAAAATATAAACACCCAGCACCCCATTATCTAGTAAATTATACTTACTATTTGGTGCATACCCTTCTAGACTTTTTGTATATGCATGTACATACATCTGCTTTTCTTTTTTTTAAGTCATTCTCTCTGTATTACTTTATAACCTTTTTTTTCCACTTAGCATATAGTGAACATATCTCTAGTTAACAAATAGATATCTACAGCATCATTTTGGAATTTAACTGCACACCCATAGCAGGGTTATCTAACCAGACCCCAATAGCTAGCCTTATAGGTGTTTCCTAACATAATCATGGCTGTGGTGAACCTCCTAGTATCAAATTTTTTGTAGATTCCTGATTACTCCCTTTTGACCAAGTCCAGTGAGTAGCACGGCTATGTCAATACTATAGCACCTTCTAAGATTTCTGACACATTAGGTCAGATTGATCTGCAGGATGAGAATGGAAACTATATCTGAGTCCTTAGGAGTATTTTCTTTTAAACTGGCTGGTTTCAACTAAAAAGGGTTTGAATCACAACTTCGCTCAGTAATGCGATACCCTGAACTGTTGCTATTCTTCATTAAGACTATCTTGTGAGACATCTGTTCGGTCTGAAGTTTCACTCTGAAATCACTTCAGAGTGAAACTGATTTCACTGATTTGAACCGCTATTCACAGCAATGACACTCTTGTATGGGCTTGCAACCTTCGAGGGGTCACAGAAGAATAAAGTTTTGGACGTGCTGGGGGAGGAGGACGGTGCAAGGCTGGCTGCTGGCACCCCAGGCTCTCCCTATTGCCTGAGGTTAAAGGTGAGCTGGTGGCAGGAATAGTCATCAGTGGACCCTGACCCTGTGGACCTGGAGCCTTGCCCCCTGCTGCCACAGAGCCCAGACGCCTCGGCAGAGGGAGGTGCATTCTGCTCTGGATTTGAAACTTTAGCAAAGTAAAAGAAGCAGAGCAAACACAAGGACACAGCTTCTTGTAAAGAACATCACCGTGCTTCACCTGCCAAGTCTGCTCTCAGGAAACAGGATTTGAAGTCTGAGAGGAAGACAGATGGGTCTTTCTGGTCGACACAGGCGCAAAGGGATGTACTTACTCGGGCCTTCATGAGCGCCAGCGCCCTCTCTGAGCAGCCAATCAGCTGCATGCAGTGATGGATCCTGCCAGAACCTAGTCGGCCTAGGAGGATCTCAAAGCCCCAGCTGGGGCCCAGGATGATGTTCTCTTTGGGCACGCGCACCTGCTTGAACAGGACTTCACTGTGGCCACCTGAAAAAACCCATAGAGTACCCCTGAGCAATTTGCTTTCCTGTTTTTTCCAGATGCATTTATCTCATCTGCTGACAATATCCCTGCCCTTTTGTAGACTTCTAACTGGAACATGATTGAACGAGGATGGAAGGCAGGAACAAGACTATTGCAGATGGAAGGTAAATTGGTAATTTAAAATGTCAAATGAATAGTTTGGCATTCCTTTTATAAAACGTGATTCTAACTTAAACTGGAACTCCTAGTAGTCTATGACTCTCACAGTGTAGTGACCCTAGGGAAACTCTGAAGTCAAAATGGACACCATCAGCAGAGAGAAAGAGCCCCTGCAAGAGGACCTCCAGGCCAGGAGATAGGCTGTCCATGCTGTGGTCTACAAGAAAAGGTCTGGAGGGCATTTCCTGCCTCCTGTTCCATCCTCTGTGGCTTCCTTACCTCCTAGAGTCCTGCTTGTCTTCTATGATTAGAAGAGAAAAAAAAAACAGATGAATGCCTGTCTGAAGCTTGCCTGCATGGTTGATATTCATGGATGGAACTGAAATGCAGGAGCATGTGGCCTTCCAAATGTCCGCAGACTCTTACAGGTGTTACTTCTGCACTGGAGCAACTGCTGTGCAAAGCCTTTTCCCTAGACCCAGACCCACACAGAGAAGTAAGCTGCTCCCAAAGGACAAACCTGGTGCATCCTCCAGCCCATACACCCTCAGAGGCCGGATGATTTTTATCCCTGGGGTATCCATGGGAACCAAGAACATGGACTGCTGCTGGTGGTGTGGGGCATGTGGGTCTGTTTTTCCCATAAACACGCAGAGCTGGCAGCGAGGATCCAGGATGCCTGCCAGGAAAGGAGAGAGACAGATCCCCATCATCTGACACCAGGGCCATCAGCTCTCCTTAAACACTCAGTCCTGGCCCAGAGAAGCTGAAGTCAGCGAGCAGATGGGGCCCTTTAAGATGTCACGTGATCAGATGAGGCCATGCAGCCCTTTGACCAGCAATAAGAGCAATTGGTTTCTGTCCCAGTGAGGGAGGAATCCAACATCCTAAGAACAGTTTTGTTTTGTTTTTTAAAGCACAATGTCGGATTGAAAATATAATTGGAGACAAGAGGCTGAAAACTGCTACTTTATCAGTGGCAGCCTGTTCTGCTTTGTTCCTACAGGAGGTGGAAACATGCTGGCATTGGGCACAGGCTTCAGAGTCAGGCCAGCCTTGAACTCTGGGTGGTCCCCTACTTGCCAAGAGGGGGGCTAGTACCTTGGGCAGTGACTCAAGTCACTTCTCCATCCTGGTTTCCTTCTCTGTGAAGTGGGGATAATACCACAGACCTTCTGGGGAAGGGTGGAGACTCGGTGAGGGGAGGTCCCCACAACATGTACTAAGGGCTCTGGAGAGTTAAAGCCTAGTGAATGATAGGATTATCACTAGCCCTTCTGCTGTAGCACAGCTGACCTCACAAGAGGGGGCACCACTGAGGAAGTGACCTCCGGCCTGTCTAAAGGGAGGTGCCCACAGCAGAATGAAGAGAGTGGGGAGTGGAGGAGAGATTCCTGGAACTGTCACATGTGGGGTCACCTGGAGTCCATCTAGAACCTTTGGTTCCCTCAGGGTTTGCTGTCTCTTCTGGGAACGGAGACAGAATCTCCTTTGTGCTAACTGGAAGTGAAGCTAGTCCCTCCCACAGTTTCTCAGACAACAGCAGGGCAGAGAAGAAACACATGCTTATCAGGGAAGACCCACATAAATGTGATTGAAAAATGAATTTCAGGCCAAATACCTGTGATCCACCACTTGTGACCATTGATGATGTAGACGCCATCCTCCTCTTAGATGGAAGACTCAATGTTGGTGGCATCTGAGGAGGCGACCTGAGTGAGAACACATTCTGATTCGAGCTGGCAAGGGTCCCGAGCCTGATGGCAGAGCTTGATGGGGCTGGGTGAAGGTCCGGCCTGATGAGGAGCACCTGTGGGTGACCTGGGGCTAGGTAGGTACCTGGGGCTCAGTCATAGCAAAACAGGAGCGAGCCTTTCCCTCCAGCAATGCAATCAACCAGCGGGCCTTCTGCTCCTCGGTGCCGTATCGAACCAGAAGCTCCATGTTCCCCGTGTCTGGAGCAGAACAGTTAAAGATCTGGAAAGGAGAAAAAGCACAAAGGTGACTGCCTTATCATATTGAAAACTTAAAATTCCCCAGAAGAATGGACTGGGGCTCCTTCTAAGATACATGCCCTCTGACACCCTTATGGAAAGTCCTTCCTCTCCCCAAAGATGCAGAGACCCAGGACATTGTGAGTACAGCAGCTCAGAGTACCTAAGCTCGACCACAGAGCTTCTTGGGAGAGAAGGAGGAGAGGAAAGCTGGGGGGCTGAGGCTCCACGGAAGCCAGCCAGGCTGTACTCACTCGAGAAGATTTCTCGAGAAGATGCCCACCCCCTGCTCCTTTCCTGCTCTGGCTCCAGCCACCTGCCTGCAGTGTCTTCACTCATAAGAAGTCTGAGTTTGCATCAGAGCTCCTGAGTCCAGTGCTGCTGCAGGGAACCCCGTCAGCCCAGGAGGATGGCTGAACTCTGGAGGACAAGGATTTTCTCCCATGCTGAGGAAGACAGTAAAGAAGGTACCTCGGGAGCATACAGAGACGTGCCCATGACCTCACACAAATGTGCGTACTCCACGTTGGTCAGCCCTGCTCCATATTTCCTCTCAGGATCAGTCTCCAGGGGTAGAAAAAGGTTCCAGAGTCCTTCGGCCTTGGCTTTCTCCTGTCATGGCAAAAAAAAATTCAGGGATCCACACAGGGTGACTGTCATACTATCTTGGCCCATGGAAGATAATGAGTAAGTCCACACTACTAGGCTGGATACAACCCCACAGATCTGTGGGAGGAGAGTAGGAAGAGTCTGGGGACAGCCCATTCCTAAAAGGGACGGTGGCAATCAGTTCACTTCCTTGTGTTTGTATCTCAGATGCCCCACCTACCCCAACCCCTCACTGTTAGCATCATTACTGTCATCACGATGCAGCATAAAACTCGCTCCATAACACAGAGAATGAAGGGTCCTTCAGTGAGCCTGCAGGGAACCGGCCAGGACATCTGTCAGCAGCCTCAGCTGCTCTGATGAGGTGCCCAAGGAGATCCCCTGATCCAGCTTTCTTCATGAGGCACAACTTTGTTCCTGGGGAAGTAACCCTGGGTTTCTGAACGTAGCTCCTGACAGGGAAACCAGGAAGTCTAGCCTGGGGGTCAGGAACCCAGGCCCTGAATCAGACTGCCTGGTTCAGGCCCTGCCCCACCACACCTGTTGGGAGACCTTGGGCAAGATCGTGAGCTCCCTGTGGCAGTTTCCTCATCTGTTGCATTAGGACAGTCACCACTCACCCTACCAGTCACAGCTACTGAGCAAGAGTAGGAATGGAGGTGACTGACTGACTGGAAAAAGCATCCAAGTGGGAAAGTTAGCAGGAGCTCAGATTAGAGAAGCAGGCTCAGAAATGGACAGGAACCAAGGCAGTGTAAAGAATCGCAGCAGGACAGACGTCCTGTAGTCCAGCTGTACAGTGAGTGAGTGCCAGCTGTTTTTCCTCTCGAAAACATTTCACTCTTCCGGTTCCAGGTAGTGACAGAATCTAGTGTGCCAGAAGCTGGGTCTGCACTAAATATTAGTGATGATGGAAATTCTTCCCACTGGGAGGGCACCACCTGGCCGATTTTCCTATCACATTGGGACTGCTCTCTGGGACACATACTACTAGAATCAGCACATATACTTGTTTCATGGCTGTATTATGCTGATTAGCTGAGACTGCAGTGACCAAGGAGAAGAAGGACAGATTAATTGGAACAAATGAAGCAGGAAAGGAAGGGAGAATAGGAAGAGAAGCAAGGGAGTTCTGAGAAGAGGAAGAATAAGGAAATGAATCATCTTGTGGGAGGGAAAAACACATAGATTTGAGCCCAGAAGATCTGGATTGAGTCCAGGTGCTATTATTTCTAGCTGTGTCCCTGGCAAACTTGATCCCTTATCTTTAAATTGAGGTTCATGATGCTTACCTCATAGCATTTGTGAGATGCAGTGTAAATGCCAAACATTCTTATTTATTGTTAGTAACAACACTGAATAAAACCCATAAGCCATAATTTCACTACACTCCCCTAAAATCTTAGTTGTCATGATTCCCATTCAGGTATGACCACATGCAGAATGTTCTCTAAAGCAGACTTTTCATATGCATTCATTTTCAAGTCTCAAAGTGTTCACAGCATGAATGTCCGCTTTTCCCATACTTCCTTGCATGAGATGGGTACATCTAAGGGGTGAGGATTAAGTGTGCAGGTCAGCAGGTGGGGGATAGGACATTTCACAAGGTAACAATGGGAGCATAGAATGGCAAGCACCTTTCTGATATACACTTGGCAGTATTTGTCAAAACTTAAAATGGTCTCATTCAGGAATTCCCTGGCAGTCCAGTGGTTAGGACTCGCTCACACTGCAGGGGCCCAGGTTTGATCCCTATTCAGGGAACTAAGATCCCAAAAGTCACATTCTGCAGTTCAACAAAACCAACCAACCAAACAAACCCAAAGCAAACAACAACTAAAAATGTTCTCATCCTTGGACCAGAATTTTTACTTCAAAGAATTCATGCTGGGACTTCCCTGGTACCAGTGGTTACGAATCTGCCTTCCATTGTAGGCGACACAGGTTCAGTCTCTGGTAGGGGAACTAAGATCCCATGTGCTGTGGGGCAACAACGCCGGCAGGCTGCAACTAGAGAAGCCTGAGCACTCTAAGGCCCATGCACTCTAGAGACCATGGGCCACAACTACCGAGACTATGCGCTGCAACAGGAGGAAGAAACGTCTGTGTGCACCACAACTAGAGACAGTCTGCACACCATAAAGAAGACCCAGAGCAACACATTTTTTTTTAAACTGACACTGTAGAAACAGTAAGTGAACACAGAAGTATGTAACAGCATTCGATATCCTTTGCTTGCACAGGATCCAAACCCCTTCTTATTCTGGGGTGCTCTCTCACTGTAGACGTTTCAGTGGCATGAAGATGTGAGCATGGGACCTACACTTGACTGGCTGAAAATTGCCACCTCCATCGTAGAGTCCCGAGAAAGCATCTGGACACCGCCCTGTTGACAGTCATGGCCAGGCTCCCCACAGCCGGTCTTCCCTTGGCTTCTACTGTCTCCCTCAGCTGGCTCTTCAGCCTCCCTGTCCATGTTAGCAACTAGCTGCTCACTCTGCTGCTTCAGTGACCTGGAGTGACCCAGACTGAAATCCCCACAGTGTCACTCAGGCAGGGGCAGGGTAGATAAATTATGGTGCACCCCCAGTGTGGTCCCAGGGCCTGGGTTCATCTCCAGGCACTGACATGGGATACATCATTAAATAACATAAAACAACTGGAAGATTCAAATGCATAAAACATTTTCATTACAACAGGAATGATAATAATATGTATTATTATGTACCAGAAGAAAGGAGCCGGGAGCCTATAAATCAAATTGTTGACGGTGATTATCTCAGAGGCCCGAGAATTTTAGAGAATTCTTTCCAGGTCATGAACTCTTTCTACTCTTGCCATGTTTGAGCTCTCATTACCTTGCAATAGGTTTATAACTATGAACAAAATTCAGTGCCGTTTCTTTTTAATGTAGGTGATGGTTGCATCATAGGCAGAATATGTGCTCCTGAAGACCTCAGATAACTTAAGAAGTAACACAAGCCAAGACTAATCCTGAAAAAGAACAGCAGGTATTTCCATTATACACTAAACTGATGTCACTGTATGTCAGGAGTATAAACATAGTTTACAGTTGATGTGGCCTTTCAGGTTTGATGTTATGTATTCTTTTAAGAGAGAGTCATTTAACTGATGCAATTTATATCACTCAATCTCAAATTTACATGATTCAGACATGTATAAAATGAGTCCACCTGCATCAGAGTTAGAAGCCGACTCTGCCTGGGGTGAGTATCAGGCCTGGACATGGTCACACAGAAAGAGCAATGAAGTGAAACTGAGTGATCTAGGGCTGGCTCTTCCTAGTGGTGGTGGCAAGCAGAGACCATTGAACTCAACTCTTCCATCTCTTCACTTCCTAAGAAGGAACAGATATGGCCAGTGGATGAGGTGAGGTTGGGCTGTGCTAACGAAAGGCTGCTTTACCTTGAGATCTTCGACCAGAGGGGAGGGGGTCCACCTCTCGGCCGAGGCCTGGTGACGCTGTAGCTCCGGCTCAGCGGGGTACACGTGTCGTTCCATAAACTCCTTCAGTTGCTGATACAGCTCCCTGACTCGGGGGGAAAGGCTTTCTGGAGAGAAGATCAGAGCTCCCTTTGAGGCAAGAGCTGGAGAAGAGTCTGTAGAGGTGACATAACTCCTCATGCCTGGGGTCCTCAGCAGGGACTGTGGCCTGGACCATGAGTGGTGGGACCCCATTAATGGTTTGGTGGCCAGCATCTCCTTGAAAATCTGGAACCCCTCTTTGACTGGAAAATCCCATGCCAGGTTACACATAAATTCAATCAGCTTTCCAGTTTGTTTCACAGTCACCGAGCTTGCTTGCCCTAAGCAGAGGCAAAGAAAACCAGTGAGAACCACCCCGCCAAACAACCCTTAAGATTACTAATGCATAACAGTATTGTTGTTCCATCAGTAGCTACTACCACTACTGAGCACTTGACATGTATCAGACTTGGTGTTAAGTGCCTAACATGCGTTATTATACCTCACTGAATTCCTGGAGCTACTCACGAGTGTTTTAATCCCCACTTTACAGACAAGGATCCAGGTCATAGGGAGGAGATGGGTCCAAGCTGACATTCCGTGGGCTGGGAGCCAGAAGTTGGACTCAGTTGGCCTGCTTCCTTCTGTTTATCTCTTCTTTTCCTAAATAAACTAAATTAATCAGGAATTCCCCAAAGCACTTCTGCTGTCATATTGGGCTATAGGGAGCCCTGCCATAATGTTGATAACAGTGTCACAGGGGATTGGATTAATGGCTAGTTTCTGGGCACCATTTTGTCTAGATCAACACATTTATCATCATCACATAACTCACTCTAGACATGGTCTGTTTTATTTTTTTTAATCCTTAAAAAATATATATTTATTTATTTGGCTGTCCCAGGTCTTAGTTGTGGCACGGAGGATTTTCCATCTTTGGTGTGGCAGGGTGGATCTTTTATCATGGAATGTGGGATTTGTAGTTGTCGCATGTGAACTCTCAGTTTCCACACATGGGATCTAGTTTCCTAACCAGTGATGGAACAAGGCCCCCCTTCACTGGGAGAGTGGAGTCTTGGACAGTGGCCCACCAGGGAATTCCCATGCTCTGTTTTCTTTAACATATGCATCAAGCCTTTTTAAAAAATGATTTTTGAAACAAATTTAAGGTATAGTGGACATACATCCTCTTTGTAAAGTATACAATTCTGAGTTTAGTCAGGCAGCCACCACTGCCCTCAAGAAATGGTATATTTACTTCTATCATCCCCAAAGTTACATGGGCCCTTTGTAATCAAATCTTTCTCCTTTCCTCTGGGGGACAACACAGATCTATTCCTGTAGTTTATCTTTTCTGGAATGCCACATAAATACATACTTTCTACTCTAGAGTTGCCTGGTTAATAGTCAAGCTGTTCAGCTGATTTAACCTCTCTAAGCTGCCACTGATTCATCAGTACTGTTAGTGTACTGACACCTGTATTCCCTGTGAAGGCCATATGAAGTCCATATTATAACATGCCAACACAGCACTGACACAGAAGGCTTCTCAATGAATTGTGGCTATTATTACTGTGACTGCCATTGTTGTCAAATGACAATTACTATCACTATTAATAAACAACATATCAGGTCCATGGCTCTAAGCCAAGCCCTCACCCCTCCTCTGAGAGAAAAATGTTCCCCAGAAGCATGAAGACAAGGATAGAGGGACTGGTCTCCTTCTCTGGGGTGAACTGCACACTCAGAGTACTCAGTCACCGTCCTTTGGAGAATCCAGCAGGGCTGTTTTTTTTTTAATTGTAATGAGTAATCTTTTAAGAACCACTTCATTTATTTAATGTCTGTTCATGGCTGTGCTAGGTCTCGTTGCTCTGTGTGGGCTTTCTCTACTTGTGGCAGGCAGGGACTGCTCTCTGTTGCAGTGCTTGGGCTTCTCATTGCGGTGGCTACTCGTGGCAGACCTTGGGCTCCAGGCACTCGGGCTTAGTAGTTGAAGTTCTTGGGCTCTAGAGCACAGGCTCAGTAGCTGTGGCACATGGGCTCAGTTGCTCTGAGGCACATGGGATCTTCCTGGACAGGGATCAAACCTGTGGCCCCTGCATTTGCAGGTGGATTCTTAACCACTGGACCACCAGGGAAGTCCCTATGAAAGGTTTTAACTCAAAATCAAGCCTGTAGAACTAGAGTTCAATTTTGGGAATTACAAGAAGTCCAAAGTAGTAAATGAAACCATAAGGTAATAATCAAGACAAATCATAAGACAACTGACTTGGTCCCTTTAAAATTTCATTTAAAAAAAGAGGGGGTACTTTTCTAGGTTCCTTGATCAGATCCTGACTTAAAAAACAAACCAAAAACAAACCCACCTCACTTATAAAAGATATAAGGAGGAAAATGAGGAAATCTGAATATGGTCTGGGTCTTAGATATTGGGGAAAATGATGAGTTTTCTTGGGTGTGAAATGGTACTGTGAAATGTTCTTCTTATTAGGAAAGGCATACTGAAGCACTTAGAAGTCAAGTGTTAAGGTCTGTACCACTTTGTTAATCATGCAAATAGATAGATGCAGAAAGAGAAAGATAAACAGACATGGCAAAAGTTAATCATTGTTAAAATCAGTCATGGGAATATAGTTATTCACAGCACTATTGAATGTTTCTGTAAATTTGAGAATTATCATAAGAAATCAAATACTAAAGCCACCAGGAGCTGAACCTTTGTGGAAGGAGTCCCTCGAGTTAATCTCCTACATGGATTTAGGATGTCCCCCCACGACCCCATGCACATATCACCCCAGCGCTGTGCACACTCCCTTCTCGTGGGAAGCAGGTGCAACTGTCCCTGTGTCTCTGCTCTGTTGTAGACTGGTTCTGAGCAAGCCTGCCAAGCACTAATGCCCTTCCTCCCCAAAGCAGCCTGCACTATGGGATGACAAAAGGGAATTATGCTCTCTGCAGGTCCTTGGTGGAAAGGTTCTTTGTGATAACTAGATTGGACCTAAAGCATCTTTGTCATAAGTCCCTTTTGATTAGATCATTTCATGTGCCTAAAAAATTTAAATGTGTTCTCTTGAACAAATGATACATTCACATGCCTTGAAATTACAGTGACAAAAGGGGGTGTGGGCAAGACTCTCCCACCCTTTTGCTCAGCCACTCAGCTCATTTCCCCAAAGGCAACCAACATGACAAGTCTTAGGTGTCCTTTCAGAGATGTTTTTCACTTCAGCAAACAAACATTTATATTTATTCAAATTATAAGTGTACTCATTTTACACAGATGGCAGATTAGCTGTATATAGCCAATTCCCTGCCCAGCAGCTGGGCTCCTGACGTAACTCTAGAAATTGCAGGATTCTTGAAAAGGAAGATCTCATGCCCCTTTAGCTGGATCAGTGAATGTGAAATCTGAGGAAGCTGCTTTATGCTGTCAGGCTGAAAACACAGCCTGGGAGGCTGGTCCTGAGTCACAAAAAATGACACCATATTTCTACTTTGTCTCTTTGTCCCACTAATAGGTTACTGTAAAAAGCACTTTAAAACTAAAAGGATCCACTTAGCACGTGAGAGAGCCCTCCTTAAACTGTTCTCTTTCCATTGCAGGATGCGATGTCACACTGCCCATTGCTTCATGTGACAGGCTTTATCTGCATTCACAGCACTGGGACAGCTGCCATCTCCTTTGCTTTTCACATCAGCACTGTGAGGGGGGCAGGGCAGGGCTTTTTTACATAACCTCTACTCTTGAGAAAACTATGACAAAATAATGGGGCTTGCCCAAGGTCACCCCACAAATCAGCACCTGACTTCTTGTCCAGGGCTCTTTCCATCCTGAAATAAAGGATCAATATAGGCATCACCTGTTGTCTTTGCCTACTGGCCATTTTACTAGTAACTAGGGCTCCTAGACAGAGGCTGAAATGGCTGGATGGCATCACCGACTCGATGGACATGAGTTTGGGTGAACTCCAGGAGTTGGTGATGGACAGGGAGGCCTGGCGTGGTGCAATTCATGGGGTCGCAAAGAGTCGGACACAACTGAGTGACTGAAATGAAATGAACTGAGGGCTCCTAGATAAAATACAGGATACTCAGTTAAATTTGAATTTCAGATAAATAATAAAAAAAGTTTTATTGTAAATATTTTACATTGAGACCACCAAACAGAGGCAACACTGACAGAGTTTCTAACTCTGGTCAACAGGTTAAAATATGGGAGGATGATATGGGTCTGGATGTACTTGGAAGATGTGGAGAACCTCAAGTGGGGCTGGAAGTTGGTAAGCCTGCTTTGTGGTAACAAAGTGTCTCAAATTGTCAGTTTTGAGGATTCAGATCATGTGTCTATGGAGTGAAAGAATTTTAGGTAAGTTGGTAGAAGTATGTCAGGAAGTTGATGTACACTGAACACATACTGCAGACCCTTGATATGATCCTACAGAAAACATAGGTGTTTTGGTTAAAAGCAGAGAAAGAAGAAAATACAGCTTAGCTGAGAGATTCTTTTTGACCACAGCTAGGAATGCATGGGCTTCCCAGGTCGTTCAGTGGTAAAGAATCCTGAATGTAGAAGACACAGGGGACACAGGTTCAATCCCTGAGGTCAGGAAGATCCCCTGGAGAAGGAAATGGCAACCCATTCCAGTACTCTTGCCTGAAAAATCCCATGGACAGAGGAGCCTGGCGGGCTATAGTCCATGGGGTTGCAAAGAGTCAGACGCGACTGAGCAGTTACCCATAGCCACAGGAATGCAAACTGGTCAAGAGTTAGATAATCTTGAACTCTGCAGGGCAGAGGTACAATTTTTTGGCTCACAATAAAGATTCAACATGCAAAAGCATGGGACAATTGTGATGTTGATTATAAACTATGTGTATTAGTGGGGGATTCTCTTGCACTTTAGTGGTTAGGACTCCAGCCTTCCACTGCAGGGGATATGGATTCAATCCCTGGTCAGCGAACTAAGAGTCTCTATGCTACTCGATGTAGCCAAAAACAAACAAACCTACAAATCGTGTCCATTTGTCAAAATTCATAAAATGCTATACTTCAATAACTCTGATTTTTTTAAAAAGAAAGCAAAAAACCCGATGATAACAAATGCTCACAAGAATGAGCAGGAACTCAAATTGAGATACAAAAAAAGAAAAGAAAAAAGTAGAGGCAAATTATATAAACAAATATTTGGCACAATGGCATTTTAAAAATCTATCCCTGTTAAAAAGAATATTTATGGGAAAGGGCAGAAAACAAAAAGGTAGGTATCTTAACTACCTTTGGGCAGTATCAGAAAAAAAGGTTTAAATGATACAGTGAGATAAAAATTGCAGGGAGGAGAGATGCTGTAGTTCATGAAGGTATTTATCCCTGGACAAAATGTCTAGGTAAGCAGCACCTCCACAAAATGAAATGGACTTTCCAAGTAGGAAACTAACAAGCCCAACTCACAATTAGCAAAGGTTGATGCATTAATACCTTGATACCATCCAAATCCAGAAAGCAGAGGACCAGTGCGGAAACATCAGCACAGAAGACAAGGGGCCCTGTGCTCACCATGTTTCCCATAGTCTTTCAGGCCCACAGCCTTGAGGTCCACACTGTGAATCTTGCACAAGACTCTGTTCATGGCAGTGTAGATGGCCCGCCTCTGGTTGGGCTCCAAGCCTGGTGGAGAGGGGTCTTTGTAGATGAGGCCTGGGCAGTATTCCATCAGATAGAAAGGGGTACCAACAACACTGGAAGGGACACAAACAGGGTGTTTCAGTGGCCTGTGATGTGGCAGGCTGTTCTTCAGGGCACTGCTCTGTCCTGTGTGTAAGCTCTGAATGCTGGGTGGGAGTACTGGAAACTCCCTTTTTCTTCTGCATATAAGCAGAGGTTAGAAGTATTCCCTCTCCAAACCAATCCACACACACACACACACACACACACACACACACACACACACACACACACACACACACATCCCTGTTTACTGGAAACTCCCTTTTTCTTCTGCATATAAGCAGAGGTTAGAAGTATTCCCTCTCCAAACCAATCCANTTTGCCTGCAATGCGGGAGACCTGGGTTTGATCCCGGGTTGGGAAGATCCCTTGGAGGAGGGCATGGCAACCCACTCCAGTATTCTTGCCTGGAGAATTCCAGGGACAGAGGAGCCTGGCGAGCTGAAGAATTGGATACAATTGGGCAACACACACACACACACACACACACACACACACACCCCTGTTTACACACACACACACACACACACCCACACCCACACACACACACACACCCACCCACACACCCACCCACCCCTGTTTACACTCCCTTGCCAGCATGCCTCTCTTCTCTTTGGTCCACTTGTAGAAGGTATCAGAGTGGGATTAAGTGTGATAATATAGGAAAGCAGATGTTGAGAGGGTGTCAGAGCACACAGAACCAGGCTTAAGTCCCACCTCTGCCTTTCCTAGCAGTGTGATCCTGAGGAACATAGTAAACCTCTCTGAGCTTGTTTTTCTTAATCTTCAAGGGGCAGTTATAAGAATTAAGGGAGAAAATTTATATATGGAGTGTCTGGAATGTGTCTGGCTCCAGTGAAGATTCTATAAGTATCCCTTCCCGTTAGATATAATTTCATCATTATTCAGTGGTTTGAATGGCATACAAAATGTCATTAATCCATCTCTTCATCATTCCTAGAAATCAGCTTAGTACTCTAAAAAGTTTTGAAAAGTCTACCATTAGGACTGTTTATCCTGACTTGAACATGGACAAGATATTAAGTTATACAATTCTTTTTAATTATCTTAAATGTAATACTGCTATGAAAGAAAATATCCCACATGCCATATAGCAGAGCAAAAAAATTAAATATATATAAAAACAAAAATTAAAAAAAATATATATACATACATATATATGTTTACAAAATAATCCTTTATAATTATTTAACAAAATTATTAAATGTTATAAGAATATTATTTTATAAATTATATTGTTATTACTATTTCTATAATATTTTATATATATAAAATACACATACATACACATATATAGAAAGCAAATGTGGCAAAATGTTAACAATGTTTCCATCTAGCCGAAGTGTAAGTGGGTGCTTATTCTATTTTTTTCTTCTTTCAACTACTCTATAAGTTTCACGTTTTTCATAATTTAAACATTGAGAAAAAAAAGACACAGACTTAAAAAGCATATTACAAGGGCTTCCCTGGTGATGCAGTGGTTCAGAATCTGCCTGCCAGTGAAGGGGAGATGGGTTCAATCCTTGGTCCTGGAAGATGCCACATGCCATGGAGCAATCAAGCCCGTGTACTGTAACTACTGAAGCTCACATGCTCTGGGGCCTGAGAGACCCAACTACTGAAGCCAGCTCCCTAGACCCTGTGGTCCACAACAAGAGAAGACATCGCAGTGAGAAGCCTGTGTACCACAACTAGAGAGCAGCTCCTGCTCTCTGCAACTAAAGAAAGATCGAGTGCAGCAACGAAGACCCTGCGCAGCCAAAAATCAATCAACAAAATTATTTTAAAAGGCATATTACAAAGCAACTTTAGAAGTTTAGAAAGCCACAATAAAAAAAAAACTAAGAAAAACAAGCATGCAACTTGATGGAAATGTATTTCTAGAATGTTTTTTTAAAAAAAAGATGTTTTCTACCAAATAGGGGTGCCTATAAAATCTCTTTTCTACCTAAATTTTATTTTTCTTTACTCTAGAAAACTGAAATTAGAGTTATTATATGGGCTTTTCTCTTGAGTATACAACATAAAAAGTAAATCTGGAGATTACCTCGAATCTTCACAGAGGTGAAGAACTTTGGGCATTTGGGCTCCAACATTTACAAGGGCTTCCATCATCCTGCCAAGAAAAATGAATGAACTTCTGGCTGAAGTGATGAAATTTTCTTGAAATTATTTTTCTGATTTAAAAATTAATAAATGCATAAATTAAAATGGAACTTTTAAAAAAATTCAATTGACCAAAGAAGGTAAGGAGAACAAAAAAAACAAGACAAACAAAAAATGGTTCATTTATAGATCTAAGTCAAACATACCAATAATTACATTAAATTTAATAGAGTAAACATTCTGATTAAAAGATGAAAATTGTCCTACCAGATAGAAACACAAGACCTAATAGGTACTGTTTATAAGAGACATTCTTTAGGAACTTGCCTAGTGGTCCAGTGTTTAAGAATCTGCCTGCCAACTCAGGGAACAGGGGTTCCATCCCTGGTCCAAGAACTAAGATCTCAGATGCCTTGGAGTAATTAGACCCACACCCAGAACTACTGAAGTTCATGTGCCCTAGATAGAGCTCATGCTCTGCAACAGAAGAAGCCACTGCAATGAAGAGCCCGTGTGCCACAATGAAGACCCAGTACAGCCAAAAATAATAAAATAAGTAAATAAACTGCATAAAAAATACCTATGTGTGTGTGTGTGTGTACACCGAATAACTGAATCACTTTGCTGTACATCAAAAACTAACAAGTAAATCAACTACAATTTTTTTTTAAAGTAGAGGTATTCACATAATGAATTCCTCAGTTTCAAATAACTGTCAATTAAAGGCCATGCTTCTTTGGGCTAAAGCCCCACTAACAGAATTCCAAACATTTCTAGCCTCCTAATGGTTTAGACAGAGAAAAGAAAAAACAATCTCCTGAATAAAATTAGGTGACATGTCCTTATCTAAAATAATTTTGGAAAGTCATACTTGTAATTTTAAATGTCTCAAGGCACTTTGATGGGGCACTGACTTGCCAGCCCAGGGGTGGGGCTGTGGAGGCTGGAGACAGAGAGCACACCCCACCCCCAACACATACCCTGAGAATTTACCTGAACTCCCTCTCTACTGCATGCACAGATGGAAGAAGTGTCCCTGGGGGTTTCTTCCTCAGAATCAGCCGATGACTAGCCAGCTTGACATAGTAGGTGGGATTTGACTGCCCATGATCAAACTGAAGGAGTTCCAATGGGCCTGTAAGTTTGAAAGGAAGGAAAACTCAAACCAGCTCTGGAGGACAGATGTGGACAGAGATTCTTTCTTTCTAAGGAGTATTGTACATGGACACAGAGCATCCTGATTTGGAATGCACTGTAAGGAAAGCATCTCCTCCCTGGGTACCAGGCATGACTGCATCCCAGGCATACCCCCCACCCCACCTTCGGTCCAGAATGTCACGCTGCAGTGTGGCAAAGGCCACTGGATTTACACCACAACAATTTTCACTTTCACAGGTATCCAGTTTTGTCCATCTTGCCAACTCCTGCACCGTAAAGAAAAGCTTTATAGTTCTGTTTATCAACCACAAGCACAGTCATGGCAACCCATCTTGCTAACTGGAATACTTTAAGCCAAGGATGAAAAGTGCCCTTGTGTGTCCCTCACCCCATACTCGGCCACACCACACCTAACACTGGTGTGACAGCTGAAAGGAGCTATGCAGAGGCCTACAGCTCAAACCACAGCAGCTTTGGGGAGATGTGATTTCCTGCCACAAAGATTAAACTCTGAGGCTCCCTTGTAGAAACAGCCTAATTAACCCTAGTCTTACAATGATATGAACTCTACACACAGATTCATTTTACTTGGTCAAAGGAACAGGAAATGGGAGTTTGTCTGAATTGGCTCAGTTCAGTTCAGTCACTCAGTTGTGTCCAACTCTTTGCAACCCCATGGACTGCAGCATGCCAGGCCTCCCTGTCCATTACCAACTCCCAGAGTTTACCCAAACTCTGGTCTGATTCAAAATGGTCCCTCAGCTCTGTATAGGCTCTAGGAACAATCCAATCACTAGAAAACATCCTCACATGAAGCTACATGCAAAGAAAGAGAACTTTGAAGGATCAAACAGGGGAGGCCAAATTTTATGCACAGGTAGGAGTTTCTTCAGAAGCTTATGAATCACCTGTTTTTCTGAGGGTGGAATGTGAAAAATGAGAGAGCAACCTATGAAGAGATGGAGACACATTTTCTCATTTTAAACTCCTGCAACTTCACAAAACAAGCTGTCATCTCAAAAATATCAGAAAGACCCAAACACCCTAGGCACATACTGCAAGTTCTTCTCCCCCAGGACAGCTGTTTGCAGGCAACTGCTGCCACACCACGGTCTTGCGTGGAACAAGGGCCAAGTACACTCTGGGGACCCACAGAAAAGGAGGTCAGTGCTTCTTCCCAAGCAAAACAGAGCAGCACCCGGGTCTGCAGGCCCCAATGGCTATTTTCTTCACCACATGGCATCTTTATCTCTAGCATATTCCACCAGGATAGAAAGTGAGAGCCAGACTGAAAGCCTAGCCTCTACCAAAATGCAGAGACTTAACTACCTGTGACTTGGGTCCCCAGTAAGTCTTTGAGGTACTTCTCCAAGGAGTCTTTGGGAATTTCTATCGTCTTTCTCACAAGGCGAATGTTTGGAACAGCCATTCTCAATGGAAATCCCAAAAGAGTTTCCAATTCCTTTACTGCAGCTCTGGGTCATTGACCTGGTTTCAAAGAGAATATTGAGCATGGATCCCCAGACAACCCTGAGCTCTCCTCCTACCTGTTCTCTAAGAGGGTACTTTTTTAGAGAAATATTTTTTGATAGCCTGAGCAAAGACTTGGGAGCCAGAAAGTCAGCTGATGAGAAATCCTCAAAATGGGTTTCCTCCTTCCATTTACTACCTAACCATGTTAATCTTTTTTATCTGCTGGGAAGAGTGACGGTTAAATGTCCATGATACTCCCTTTTGCCAGGAGGACAGAATATTGTACTGTAGTGTCCACTCTGTCTCTATGGACCAGTTAATGAAAATGCAAATGTAGAAAGCTGGATGGAGACCCCTTCTCATATGGTTTCTCTTGCTTCAAAGCACTGGGGTGGTCCGGGTGCTGGAAGCTTCTGGGTCCCCACCCAAAACAGCATCACCAGACCAACCTGTCACCTGAACCATCTTAAGTCTGCCATTCACCTCCCTGTGTGACTTCTTCTTGATTGCCTTCTTAGTATGTGTGTGTCTTCTTATTGAAAATACAAGTGACTAATCACCTAAATTTCATAATTTAAAGGTAAAAAGACTATGGCAGCAAGGGCAAAAACCACCAGAGGCAACTCTGACTCTTGAGTGTAAAAGAACTGCACAGAAATGCTTACACTAGGACTCCCTGGCGGTACAATGGGTAAGAATCTGCCTGCCAACACAGGGGACACAGGTTCGATCCCTGGTCTAGGAGGATTCCACATGCCCTAGAGCAACTAAGCCAGTGCAGCACAACTCCTGAGCTTGTGTTCTAGAGCTGGGGAGCCACAACTACTGAGCCCACATGCTGTAGCTACCAAAGCCTGTGTGCCTAGAGCCCATGCTCCACAACAGAAGCCACAGCAGTCAGAAACCCCTGCATGGCAACCTTCTCACGGCAACTAGAGAAAGCCCACATACAGCAACAAAGACTCAGCACAGCCAAAAATAAATAATTTTTTAAAAAAAGAAATACTTACACAACTGTCTGAAGCATACTTACACTAGTGCCTGAAGCACAAAGGGGTTCAAAAAACAGTGACCATTACCTTAATGGTGTGAATACCAAGGCCGGCAGCTGCTTTTAGATTTGGTCCAAGATCATCAAGAAAGATGGACTCAGAAGGCTGCCGGCCAAGCCACTCCAAGCACAGCTTATACATCCTGGGATCTGGCTTGCAGACACCTTCCAGGAAGGATTCTACTACCTGAGGGAGGGGCAGGAAGGAGAGAGAAGTGTCCTTAAAAGTGGTGTTCCCATGTATATCCTGGTATGTTTTTTTGAAAAGAAGAGCAGAAAAAAGACAGTGGAGCTTTGTTATAACAAATAAGAGTGTCATGATATAAAATGATGTTGCTTTTTTAACTGGAGTGATTTGGAAATACTGGGATGCAACCTGAGGGAAGACTCAGAAAACCAAAGTTCTGGTTCAGACATGGTGAGTGACCTTGTACCAGCATTGAGGCCATGAGGGACTGCAGGTTCATTGTCAGGAAACTGGAAACAGTGATAGCCATCTTACCCATCTTAACGGTGGCTCAGACAGTAAAGCGTCTGCCTGCAATGCGGGAGACCTGGGTTCGTTCGATCCCTGGGTTGGGAAGATTCCCTGGAGAAGGAAATGGCAACCCACTCCAGTATTCTTGCCAGGAAAATCCCATGGACGGAGGAGCCTGGTTGTCTACTGTCCATGGGGTCGCAAAGAGTCGGACACGACTGAGCGACTTCACTTAAGCAACTTAAGACCAATCTTAACAGTAGCTGGGAAACTTAGTGAAACTGGAATGTGTTCCACAACTAGGTATTGTGGCTGCACAGGACAAAGGAAAAGCTGCACATTTCAGATTTAGGGAAAGTATTTTACGGTTTTTTCAAAAAGAAAGCAGTGTTTACTTTTATAAAAGAAGACTTTAATGTCCATATTTCAGAAGTGAAAAACAAACAGCTATACTCAACCTAGACAGATAAATTCCACAGAAGGGCTGACACCAAAGAGATCCTCAATGGCAGAAACATGGTTCCTTTCCTTCTTTTTTAAAGAACTTTTTTGATGTGGACCATTTTTTAAGTCTTCATTGAATTTGTTACAACATTGCTTCTATTTTATGTTCTGGTTTCTGGGCCAAGAGGCATGTTGGATCTTAGCTCCCTGACCAGGGATAGAAGTCATACCCGCTACACTGGAAGGCAAAGTCTTAACCACTGGACTTCCAAGGAAGTCCCAACACAGTTCCTTTAGTGCAAAGAGCCTCCTCTATCCTGAGAGCCTTGCCTCAAACTGTATCCAGTCCAGAACTGGTAAGCAGCAGCTGAGGGTTCAGGAGAACTCTGAAAAGCTGTTTCAATGTCAGGCTACCTCTGATCCAGCAACCCCCGGAAGTCCTCTGACATTGTCCCCAGGGCTTGATCTCCTGTAAGCAGGTCTAAAACAGCCATAGAGGCTGGTAACCAATACCCTCTGGATCTGTCCTAAGAATAGAACTAAATCCCTCACTCACTCCGGAACTGACCCTTGCTCTCCAAGATCAAGGACAAACCTGAGGGCCCCTCCCTCTCCTCCAAATTCCCACTGTTTAAGGTTGGAGAACTGCTCTTTCAAGTAAATAACTGTTCTGAAAAAACTGGACCTCTCTACTTACCCTTCCCCGTCTCCTTATAACTTGAATGACAATTAAAAAAAAAAAAAGACAAAGACTGCTCCTTCTAAAGAAAATGTCCACCATGGGCCACAGAGAAGCCAAGTGTTTATAATCAACAGATGACCTGGCAGGAAAGGAGCACAGTTATACCAGCTAAGAGGAGAAAGGGTAGCAAACGCAGAGGCTCTGGGCCATGTCTGAGGAACAGACACCTCTTCCCGTAGGTGATTACATGTGGGGAAGTGAAAAAAAATTCTTGAGGTTTAAATTGGATAAAATCCCTGGCCTCCTCTTTGTTCTGTTTTGCAAGATGAAAAAGTTCTGGAGATGAGTTTTATCACAATGTGAATATACTTAACACTAATTGAACTCTACAGTTAAAAATTGCTAGGATGGTAAATCTTATGTTCTTTCACAATAAAAAAAATGCTGAATTAAAAAAATATATTTATTTATTTCTTTGGCTGCACCGGGTCTTAGCTGCAGCACCCAAGATCTATTTGTTTTTTCAGCTGTGGCATATGAACTCTTAGTTGTGGCAATGAGGGATCTGGTTCCGTGACCAGAAATCCAACGCAGGCCCCCTACATTGGGAGGGTGGAATCTTAGCCACTGGACCACGAGGGAAGTCCTCCTCAATTTTTTAAATTAAAAGAAAATGGCGGGGGGCAGAAAATGGGGCTTCCCTGGTGGCTCAGAATCCACTTGTCAATGCTGGAGACATGGATTCGATCCCTGGTCTGGGATGATCCTACGTGCCCCAGAGAAACTAAGCCCTGTGCCACAGCCCTAGCACCCATGCTCTGCAACAAGAGAAGCCACTGCAATGAGAACCAGCAGTAGCACCACCACCACCCGCTCCCTGATCCTCAAGTAGCACTCCCCACCCCAGTCATAACTGGAGAAAAGCCTGCATGGCAACAAAGACCCAGCACAGCCAAAAATAAATAACATTATATTTTTTTAAAAAAGAAAGAAAATGAATGAAAACATTTTTGAATGTTACATATGCCTTGTCTCTTATACACATCTAGATGTGTATAAGAGACAGGTGCAGCACAACTCCTGAGCTTGTGTTCTAGAGCTGGGGAGCCACA
>SJYV01051764.1:608233-731926 GCA_006410875.1 Neotragus pygmaeus
TGCTTATCAGATTATTTCCCCATTTCACAGATGGTGGTGCCAAATTCTTAAGAAACTACATGAAAGAGAAAACAAAAAAAATGAGTTGATGCCCCAGCCAGAACCAAAAATCCTTTCTAGTCCACAAAAGGTTTGTGGATTTTAAAAGATTTTTTAAAAAATCAACAGCTATTTACCTTCATTCTCTTTCATGGTTAGGTTTCCAGATAAAACACAGCATGTCCTGTAAGATGTTAATTTCAGATAAGTAACTTTTTTGGTAAAAGATGTCCCAAATATGGGACATATTTATACTAAAAAATTATTGTTTAATTTTATTGATAGGTCAGTTTTAACTGGGAGTCCTGTACTTTTATGTGCTAAATATGATGGACCTATTTCATGAGAAACATGATTTTCTTTCTTCCTTGGACATTGGTTTTCCTTCTCAGTGTCATCAGCTCAACGATTTGAAGAAGCATAAACCAGAAAATTGATCTCCTCAATTGAGCTCATCCTTTTGTGTCAAACAACCCATTGAGCCAAACCCTCTGGTAGTCAGTAAGTGTCACATCTTCCAAAGGCACACACACACACACCCCTTATACACATGCATCCACAGACACCCACACACCTTCAGACGTGCCCAGGCATACACTTTCCCATACATGTATACATATGCACACAGAGTACAAGCAGATTTTAACTTCTCCTAACACTCTAAAATGCAAATCCCTCATTCTCTTTTCAGATTTTCACGGCTTTCCAAACATATTTTCTTATTTGTTTAAGGAGAAAAAGTCATGTCTCCAGTTTGCTTTATATGCCCAGCTACACTGACCGGGCTTCCCACAGGGTTGGCAATAAGACCTCATCTTTTGTATTTCAGAAATGTTGAGTTTTCTTTTCTTGCCACTGCATTAAACTGCTATTTTAGTATAAAGGGGATGAAAGTTGTCTTAGGGTCAGATGCTAAACACAACTTAATAACAAGGAAAAATACAAAATTGCAAGTTGAAAACTTGAACCATGTAATAAAAATACTTGAAAATGAGAGGGAAAAAATTTTTTAAAGTATTTTCAGAAAGCATAGTAGTTAAATGAATAATTCCTAGATCCAGCCTACTTGAGTAACTAGCTGGCCAAGTTACTTAACTTTATCTGTAAAGTAGAAATAACAACAGTTTCCATCTCATGGACTGCTGTGATATTTAAGTAAATATGTAATTAAAGATGTACAAAATAGTGGCCAACACACATTTTTTGCTATTACAATTACCTCTTATTTGCTACACACAGGGGTAGCCTCTCTACATATGTAATGCCATTTGATTATCAAATGAATGTGAGCTATGTAGTCATGAGGAAACTGAAGCTCACAGAGGTTAAGAGACTTCCCTGAGGTCACACAGCTAACACGCAATAAAGCCAAGATTTAAGTACCAATCTCAGTACAAAAACACTGTTCTCTTGATTACCCAGTTTTAAGGTAACAAGCAGAAAGTAAACAGGTGCCAAGGTGGTAGCTTTTCAAGGAGAAGACCTCTATGATCATGTTGCTTCTATGGAGTGGGGTGAGGGTGGGGTATTCGGAAAGGTTTGGACTGGTGCATCAGGTTAAGAGTACAGGACCCTCTGTCTAGTTACAAACCTCACCCAAACATTTGCCAACCAGATGAGGACCCTACTTTTTTGTGATCTCTCCAAGTAAATCCCCAGGAGGCGGAAAGCCCTGACCCTGACTCTGCCTGACTCTCTATTTTAAGGCAATATAAGGTGGGGGCTGATCCACCAGCACTGGCTGTGTTCTAGCAGCAACCCCAAGGACTCGATCCTTTACTCACATTTGTCTACTCAGCTTCTCCACCTGGGTATCTAAGACTCTCATCTCAGACTTCAGTCCAAAACTGGCTTTACCTCCTGGGGCCCCAGTTCAACAGATAACAACTCCCTTCTTCTGGTTAAGCGGACCTAAAGGCGTGGAGTTGTCCTTCATGTCTCTCTTTCTTGTGCCCTTGATATCTAATCCATTGACTCATCCTTCATCCAGTCCTGATGGTTCTACCTTCAGAATACATCCAGAACCTGACCACCTCCCTCCATCTCCACGCCCACTCTCTCAGTCCGTGCATCGCGCCTTCATCAGGTCGGCTTCCATCCTTGTCGTCTGCCATCATGTCATCTTCACACAGTGGCCAGAGTACTCTTGTTACATTTGCCTCAGATCGCCAGGCTCCTCTGCTCAAACTCCTCCAAAGTCTCCCACCTCAGAGGGCCTGAGAAGCCCGACATTATCCACAACTCTGCCTCAGATCTCTCGGACCTCCCCTTGCACCACGATCTGCAACCCCATCTGTTCCAGCCCCTACGCCTCCGCACCGTCCCTGCACGAGCTGAGCCAGCTCCCGCATTAGGCCCTTCGCTCTCTGTCTGCTGGACGTACCCCACCACGTTGCCTACATGACTCACTCCCCAGCATCCTTCAAATCACAGTGCTCCTCCATCTCACCCTACCAGAGACGACCACCCTGTCCACTACATAAAACAGCGATGCACCACCCACCTCGGGGCACTCCCTCCCCCTTAACCTGCCTTATGTTTTCCCACAGCATTTATCACTTCCTGATGTGCTCTATTCACCTATTTGCTTATTGTCTCCATCCTCTAGAAAGGAAGATCCAGGTGGATAGAGATTTTATCTGTGCTCTTGACTGCTATTTATGTATCCTCAAGGCCTAGAAGCCTATGTCCACGTAGTAGGTATACAATAAATATTTGACAAATGAGTGAATGGAAAGAGCCTCATGTCATCTGAACAGGACGCCTCTGCTGATTGCTTCAGCTTTCCTGCTCTAAAGTCAGCCTTTAGAAAGACTCTTGAGACCTCCCTGGTGGTCCAGTGGTTAAGACTCCACACTTCCATTGCAGGGGATGTGGATTGGGGAACCAAGATCCTGTAGGCTGTGAGGTGTGGCCAAAAAATGGAAAAAAGAAAAGACTCTCCAGTCTGCGTTCTTTTCCATCTTAGGAGTCAAAACTCCAGGGTGATCCTGAACAAATCTTTTCTGGCTGGCGTGCTGCTGTGTTGTATAGTTCTGCTTGGTTGGCTTGAACAGAACAGGTTCACGGACAAAGCCACGTGCAAGGGTCCCTGCGTGTCTCTGGCTTCCCATGTGTTCTCGATGGAAACGTGTCTGGGGCCACTGTTCTAAAGGCTCCAAACCAACCAGTGCATGACGAAAACCTCATCACTCAAGTAGAGAAAAAAACAAATCCATCCACCTCAATGCCCACTTCCATGGAAACTTGGCATTAGTTCAAAAGGCCAGTGCTGGCAACACTTTTGACTTTTATTATCCTATTTTGTCATTCCAGGGATTGTGTTTACAGGCACATGCTGAGAGGAGGCGGCCTTCCGAATTGAATGCACCAAGCAGGAAACCTTCCAAAGCCCAAATTAATTATCTTCAGCAGCATCTAAATAATTATTATTTTGTGAGGAGTCTGCCAGCCAGAGACTTTGGCACATCCACTAGGGACCCTGAAACCACGCCAAGGATTTAGCCTTTCACTCCAGAAATCCCTTTACCACCCAGATAAGCAAGGCTGTTAGAGAAAGGCTTTGCTGATCCAGGTGGGAAGCCTCACCCAATCCTCTGGCTTCTGCTGCATCTCCTAACAGCTGAAGTGTTGCCTACAGGAGCCTCACACAGACACTGAACACTGTGAAGGCGGAATGCTGGAGTATGCAGTTGCTAAATATCCAAGGATCTGTTCCTAAAAGGATTCGGGTATATCCAGCCACCACTGTGTTGGTTAATCATTTCTCCAGGATTACACTGGCCAAACTATCAATAAGTCTAGAGTTCCTGTTAATGGGTCCCAGGTTCATGTACACACATGCTATTCACATGAGGATAATGCCCGGTGGAAGTACTTGAACTCTGTGGTTTTTCTGACACTTGCATCAGCCATATTCCCTCTAAGATTCCTAAACATTCAACCAGCACAAATTTCTAGATCGCTTTTAAAGTATATTTATGGACACTGGAGGCTCAGACGGTAAAGAGTTTGCCTGCAGTGCAGGAGACCCAGGTTTGATCCCTAGGTCAGGAAGATCGCCNATCAGCCATATTCCCTCTAAGATTCCTAAACATTCAACCAGCACAAATTTCTAGATCGCTTTTGAAGTATATTTATGGACACTGGAGGCTCAGACGGTAAAGAGTTTGCCTGCAGTGCAGGAGACCCAGGTTTGATCCCTGGGTCAGGAAGATCGCCTGGAGAAGGGAATGCAACCCATTCCAGTGTTCTTGCCTGGAGAATTCCATGGACAGAGGAGCCTGGCAGCCTACAGTCCACGGGTCACAGAGTCAGACACGACTAAGCAACCATCACTTTCACTTTCGCACCATTATTTTATGTTGAAGGAAATGGCAACTCACTTCAGTATTCTTGCCTGAAGAATCCCATGGACAGAGGAAGTTTGATAAGCTACAGTCCACGGGGTCACAAAGAGTTGGACACGACTGAGTAACTAACTCATACATACATACATTCTTTTATGTAAAGCTAAGAAAGACAACAATGCTGTCAATTAAGTTAGAACAAGCCATTGATTGTAGATTGAGTCCTGATCAGATATAAGTTGTCAAAAAGTGTGCATCTTATCAATACAATCATGTGTGTGTATGTGTGTGTAGGGAGAAAGAGAAAGATGTAGTGAAGAATTTCATATTTTTACCAGTTCTAAAATTAAAGAAAATTACTATATTGCTTTAAAAATCCATTTGGGGAGTTTAATATAATTTTTTATATTATCAACTGTACGAATTTATTTCTATCTTAAACTCTACTGAGCAGGCACCAAGTTCTCTAACATGAAAATGAATTATGTAATTGCTCTTTCTGCTTGCTCTTCTGGCAAAGGGCCAAACCAGGTTCAGTGTTGCTGCCTCAGCAGAGCACATATGATTAAGTAATGCAGTAAATGGCCATCATTCTAAGATCTTGAATTCACTCACTCACTCTTTCACGACCACCTTCCAACCTCCGGTCAGGGGTAATTTTCTGAGTTTATCACTCATTTCTCATTTACAGAATGAGAAGCTAGAACTAAATTGATTTCTAAGCACCTTTTCTGCTTTAACATTCAGCTTTATACTAACTCAGTTTGACTTTTAAAATACAGAAATCATCTGGAAAACATTGAATGAGCATATGTTCAAGGCATTCCAGTTATTGCTTTTCATATAGTGTTTCATTTAACCCTTGATGCAGCTCCGTGAGGTATAACAGATGTTACTATGACTATTTTACAGATGCAGAAGCTGCAAATAAATCCCGAGCAGGGTCTTTTGTTTTCCATGACAGATTGAGTGACATATAATTCACATCCCATACAACTCACCTTTTAAAGTGTAAAATTCAATGATTTTTAGTATATTCGGGGCTTCCCTGGTGGCTCAGAGGATAAAGCATCTGCCTGCAATGCAGGAGACCCGGGTTCAATCCCTGGGTTCGGAAGATACCCTGGAGAAGAAACCCACTCCAGTATTCTTGCCTGGAGAATCCCATGGACAGAGGAACCTGGTGGGCTTCAGTCCACGGGGTTGCAAAGAGTTGGACACAACTGAGCGACTTCACTTTCTTTCTTTCTTTAGTATATTCAGAGTTGTGCAAACAGCTGTTGCTATTGTTTAGTTGCTTAGTTGTGTCCAACTCTTTTGCAACCCCATGGACTGTAGCCTGCCAGGCTCCTCTGTCCATGGGATTTCCCAGGCAAGAATGGTGGAGTGGGTTGCCATTTCCTTCTCCTGGGGGTCTTCCTAATCCAGGGATTGAGCCTGTGTCTCCTGCACTGGCAGGCGGATTCTTAACCACTGAGTCACTAGGGAAGCCCATGCAAACCATGTACCAAACTCAATAAAAGCCATGTATCATCATCAATATTAGAACCTTTAAAAAAGAGAACCTCCACCCCTTTTAGTAGGCATTCCCCTCATTGCCTACTCTCTCAGTCCTTGCCTACCATTAGTCCACTTTGTGTCTCTAGAGTTGCCTAGTCAGGATATGTCCTACAAATGAGATCATACAATACAGTTGTTCCCTTTGTATCCATGAGGAATTGGTCCCAAGAATCCCCACAGATGCCAACCCTGCTGCTGCTGCTAAGTCGCTTCAGTCGTGTCCGACTCTGTGTGACCCCATAGACGGCAGCCCACCAGGCTCCCCCGTCCCTGGGATTCTCCAAGCAAGAATACTGGAGTGGGTTGCCATTTCCTTCTCCAATGCATGAAGTGAAAAGTGAAAGTGAAGTCACTCAGTCGTATCTGACTCTTAGCGACCCCATGGACTGCAGCCTACCAGGCTCCTCCATCCATGGGACCTTCCAGGCAAGAGTACAACCCTAAAGATATGCAAATCCCATAGATAAAATGGTGAAGTACAGTGAATACAGTTGGCCCTCCATGTGCATAGTTTCATATTTTCAGATTCAACTAATCATGGGTATGGAGGGCACATTGTATGTGGTCCTTCCTAGTAGGGTCTTGAACCCAAGTCTTTCAGACTGCAGGATTATATACCTTTCTGCCTTGATGCTGGGTATTTTGAAGGACATAGATAAAGTAGGATGCTAATCCCTGCTCAAATTTGAGTGAGAAAAGTGTTAGTCGCTCAGCGGTGCCCAACCCTTTGCAACTTCATGTATCGAAGCCCACCAGCTCCTCTGTCCATAGAATTCTCCAGGCAAGAATACTGGATTGGGTAGCCATTCCCTTCTCTAGGGGATATTCCTGACCTAGGGATCGACATGCATTCAAAACAAGAGCTGACATCCCTATCAAATTACTGATGGGATTTTTTGCAGATCTAGAATTTTTTAAAAATCTTAAAATTTGTATGGAAGTACGAAGATGCCAAATAGCTAAAACAATTTTGAGAAAGAAAATAAAGATGGAGGAATCGGGCTTTCTGGCTTCAGACTACACTATTAAGCGATAGTAATCAAAACAGCACAAAGTCAAACTTATAGATCAATGGCAAAAAATAAAAGCCCAGAAATAAACCCACGTACCCATGGTCAGTTAATTTATGACAAAGGAAACAAGAATATACAGTGGAGAAGACAGTCTCTTTAGTAAGTGGTGCTCAGAAAACTAAATTGCCACATGTAAAAGAATGAATGAAATTAGAACATTCTCTAATACCAACAAAATGGATTAAAAACCTAAATGTTAGACCAGATTCTATAAAACTCTTAGAGGAAAATATAGGCTGAACACTCTTTAACATAAATCGCAGCAAGATCTTTTTGGATCCACCTCCTAGAGTAATGAAAATAAAAAAATAAAAACAAACAAATGGGGCCTAATTAAATTTAAAAGCTTTTGCACAGCAAAGGAAATCATAAACAAAATAAAAAACAGAACCCACAAAATAGGAGAAAATATTTGCAAATGATGAAACCAACAAGGAATTAATCTCTAAAAGATAAAAACAGCTCATGCAGCTCAATATTAAAAATAACAACCCAATCAAAAACAGGAAGATTTAGATAGACATTTCTCTAAAAAATGTGAAAGTCATTCAGTCACGTCTGACTCTTTGCGACCCCATGGACTATACAGTCCATGGAATACTCCAGGCCAGAATACTGGAGTGGGTAGCCTTTCCATCCTCCAGGGCATCTTCCCAACCTGGGGATCCAACCCAGGTCTCCCGCACTGCAGGTGGATTCTTTACCAGCTGAGCCACAAGGGCCAAAAAGCACATGAAAAATGCTCAGTATAGATACAATGGGAAAAAAACAATGAGATATTACCTCACACTGGTAAGAATGGCAATTGTCAAAATGTCTACAAGCAATAAATGCTAGAGAAGGTATGGAGAAAGGAGAAGCCTCCTACACTGTTTGTGGAAATGTAAATTGGTATAGCCACTATGGAGAACAATAAGGAGGTTCCTTAAAAAACTAAAAATAGAGCTACTGTATGATCCAGTGATCCCACTGTGGGCATATATCTGGAGAAAACCATAATTTGAAAAGATACATGCACCACAATGTTCATAGTAGTGTTTACAATAGCCTAGACATGGAAGCAACATAAATGTCCATCAACAGATGAATAGATAAAGGCAATGTATTACATGTATACAATGGAATATTATTCGGTCATAAAAGAGTGAAATAATGCCATTTGCAGCAACATGGGGGCTTCCTACGTGGCACTAGTGGTAAAGAACACACTTGCCAATGCAGGAGACGTAAGAGATGGGGGTTCGAGCTCTGGGTCAGGAAGAGGCCCTGGAGGAGCACACAGCAACCCACTCCAGCATACTTGCCTGGAGAATCCCACGGACAGAGGAGCTACATAAGGTTACAGTTCATAAGGATGCAAACAGTCAGACACCACTGAAGTGACTTAGCACGCACGCACGCAGCAACAAGGATGGACCCAGAGACTGTAACACTAAGTGAGTCAGTCAGACAAAGACAGTACAATATGATACCACGTATACGTGGAATCCAAAAAGATAATGCAAATGAGCTTATTTACAAAACATAAACAGACTCACGGACTTAGAAAACAAACTTACGGTTACCAAAGAGGAAAGGCAAGGAGAGGGATAAGTTAGGAGGCTGGGATTCACACACACACACACACACACACACTCACACACACATATACATATATATATATATGTAATAGATAATCAACAAGGACCTACTGTATAGCACAGGGAACTCTATTCAATACTCTGTAATAACCTATATGGGAAAAGAATCTGAAAAAGAATAGGTGTATATGTATATGTAACCGAATGACATTGCTGTGCACCTGAAACTATCACAGCAATGTAAATGCACTATACTCCAACATGAAATTAAACACTTTAAAATATTTAAGAAAATAAAACAATAGCACAATATAAGATAATAGGGGAGACAAAAATGTGATCAGACAGATCTCTCCGACTTCCCGGTTCTCCTGCTCTTCTCGGCCTGCATGTGCAGGTTTAGGAGGTCCTCAGAGGCACTTGGGTTCTGAGCAGGAACCCACTCCCTCTGAGGTTCACTCAGAGCTATAATACTGTAAAGAGAAAAAGCAGGTAACTTTCCTGGCCCTTTATGGCCAAAGAGGGGACATACTGTGGTCTTGTTTCTGTACTGAGTCTTGAGCTGACAGAGCATTCCTCAAGCACCTCCAAGCCACAGCTCGGGACTCTCCCTTCCTGTACCCTGGCTGCAAGTTTCAGTCTTTGTACTCAAGCTGCTGCAGATCTTCTCACCATAGAGGCCAGCCCCCTTCCCTAATGTGTGCAAGGACACAGGCTGGCACCTTGCAGAGGTGACTATGCTGCATATTCTCTATTTGTCCCACACCATCTCTGCCCTCCTCTCCCTGCTCTGGACTCTGAAGGCTGGTCTCCGGGCTCACCAGGCTCCCTTGCTCTCACGTTAGATCCAGGCAGCTGCTTGCAAAAGACAGGAGGGCAAGAAGATGGACAGCCTGGGGACTTTAGTCTCTGACCCCTCCCCTCTCTCTTGGGTCCAGGGCTAGTAGCCTCTGCCTTCTCTTGTTAGTTTCCAGATATCTCGGAATCCTTTGATGATTCCCTTCAGTCCAGTTCAGGTCAGTTCAGTCGCTTAGTCGTGTCTGACTGTGACCCCATGGACTGCAGCACACCAGGCCTTCCTGTCTATCAGCAACTCCCCTAGCTTGCTCAAACTCATGTCCATCGAGTCAGTGATGCCATCCAAGCATCTCATCCTCTGTCAGCCCCTTCTCTTCCTCCCTTCAATCTTTCCTTAATCTTTCCCAAGCCTTTGAAAATCATCTCTCCATTAATTTTTCAGTTAAATTCTGATTGTGTCATCTGTCTCTGCTAGGACAGCTAGCAGCCTTCAGAGATAGCTACTGACAGCTACGTGCATGCGTGTTCAGTTGCTCAGTCATGTCTGACTCTGTGACGCTATGGACTGTAGCCCTCCAGGCTCCTCTTTCCATGGGATTCTCCAGGCCAGGATACTGGAGTGGGTTGCCATTTCCTCCTCCAGGGGATCTTCCTGACCCAGGGATCGAACCCGCCTCTTCTGAGTTTCCTGCATTGGCAGGTGGATTCTTTACCACTGAGCCGCCTAGGAAGCCCCACTGACAGCTAGAGCAGCCTTCACATAATCACTCCAAAAGGGGAGGCAGAACTTGCTATTTGTCAACTTTCCTTCTGCCTTAATGGGCTTCCCTGATAGCTCAGTTGGTAAAGAATCAGCCTGCAGTGCAGGAGACCCCGGTTGGATTCCTGGGTTGGGAAGATCCTCTGGAGAAGGGATAGTCTACCCTCTCCAGTATTCTTGGGCTTCCCTTGTGGCTCAGCTGGTAAAGAATTTGCTTTCAATGAGGGAGACCTGGCTTGGATCCCTGGGTTGGGAAGATCCCATGGAGAAGGGAAAGGCTACCTACTCCAGTATTCTGGCCTGGAGAATTCCATGGACTATAGTCCATGGGGTCACAAAGAGTTGGACAAGACTGAGCTTCACTTCACTTCTGCCTTAATAATAATAATAAACCCACTTTATTTGTAGCTGGACATGTAGCTACTCCTAATTTTCTCAGCCTCCTTTGCAATTAGCTATTACGACCTTATGGCTCAGTTCTGCCTGTTAAGACTTAAGCAGAAGTCAAATGTAGCAGTTTCTGGGAAAGCTTAAAAGAAAGCTAGATAATGTTATTTGGCCTTTTCTTCTGTGTTCTTTCCTCACTACTTGAAACATGGTAATGATGGCCAGAGTTCCAGTAGTTGTCTTAGACCATGAGAATGAAGGCTATACTTAAGTGATGGTGGGATGGGACACCTGAAGGAGCTTGGGTCTTGGCATGTGTAGAGTTCCTATACCAGCCTGGACTGCCTACTTCTGATCTCTTGCACAACCCATGCTTGCTTATACCACTGTTATTTTTGGCTGTCTGTACGTTGCAGCTGAGTTCAGACTAAAATTGGGGAGTGAGATTGGAAAAGAAGTGTGGTTTAGGACAAAGAACTTAAGGCCAAAAGGCAAAAGATCCTGGTTCAACATGTAATTCTTCTACTAAGAGCTCTAGAATATTGAGATCACCTAGTCTTCCTGAGACTCAATTCCCTATCCATTCAGTTGGAAAAATAGTATCCACTTCACATGATCATTGAGAAGATTACATAAGATAACATATGTTTCAGTGTGCGGCAAACAGCAAGGGCATGGTTTTAAGTGTATAGCTCTAGAGCTAGACTGGGAGTTGTAATCCTGCCCCCACTCCTTACTAGCTGTGTGCCTTTGAGAAAAGCTGTGTGCCTTTGGGAACTGACTTGGCCTCAGTTCTCTCATCTTTAAAAGTGCATTATAATAATACATGCCTTACAGGGCTTCCCTGGTGTTTCAGATGGGAAAGAATCTGCCTGCAATGTGGGAGAACTGGGTTAAATCCCTGGGTCAGGAAGATCCACTAGAGAAGGGAATGGCAACCCCCTCCAGTCTTCACGCCAAGAGAATTCCATGGACAGAGGTGCCTGGCAGGCTACAGTCCGCAGTGTCACAAATAATTAGACATGAATGAGCAGCTAACACTTTCATTTTCATAGGACTTTGAAGATAAAATTTGGGAATTTGTGTAATTACCTTATTTTATTACCTAGCACATAGTAAACATTCATTAAATGAGTAAAGTACTGCTATTGTTATTTTCTGGTCATCATCCTCTAATCATTTTTATATATTCTTATAATGATTATTTTCATTTTAAGTCTTGGATTGCATATTCCTATGACGAAGGAATGTCTGTATACTGTTATAGCCTTTACTGCTCCAAGCTCAATGCCAGACCCAGAAGTACTTGATTAAACAGCTCACAAATCATCTTGCATGATTCAGTTGAGGAGGTCCAGTTTTGCAGTGAGGTTGAGATTCCTGTTCTCAGAAAAACAGCTAGATTTACTATAGAGGAATGAGATGGGGAGGGGCTGGGAGAAGAGGCTGAGAAGCTGTTGAGATTTCAGAATTAGTAGGGCATTATATAAATCAAGAGGCCTTGTTGCAGACAACAGAATTCACTCTGGCTGGCTTAAGTAGAAATAAGAACATGAAAGAAGCTAAAAAGCTCACAAAATCTTTGGGAAGAACCAAACTTGAATGCATGCAGCCAGAAAAAAAATGCCCTGCCACAACACGGAGCTGTTTTNGTGGCCAGGCCTTAGCATATGCTGTTTCCCTGGCCTGAATGCTCCCTTCCATCCATTACCTGGATAACCGCCCATTGTCCCTCAGGTTGTAGTTTGCCTGTCACTTCCTTCATGAAACCTCTTTTGGCTACCAGAAGAGACAGATGAGCAGTCTCTCCTGTACTCTCTCCGGGTGCCCTGTACTCACCTCCTCCTAGCACTCACGATGCCACCACACTATCATCCCTCCTACAGAGCAGGACGATGACCTCCTGATCTTCACTGCCTCTTTTCTAAACTTACTTTGAACAAATTCAGGGGAAACAAAAACATACATACAACAAGTACATGTATATATAGATATACAAACATTTTCACATGAATAGACATAAATGTGCAAAATATTAATTAGTCTCAGTGAAGAGCGTGTGATGAAAGGTATATGAGAGATCATTGTACTATTCTTTCCATTTTTTTAGGTCTGAAATAAAAACCTGGGAAAAAGAACAACAACAACAAAAATTCTACTTTTCAGTCAGTTCCACTTGAAACTCTTGAAGTTTCTCATGTGATGTCTATGGTTAAAAAACTAAGAAGCCAGTTAGAGCAAAACAGGTTGATAAGACAGCCTGCATGTTCATGGGAGTCACCTCAGTGCCACCATAAGGACTAAATAAAGTATGTAAGAATCTAAAGAAAGAATTCTTACGAAGTAAATGTTGAAGATGATATAACGTGTTTCTTATGTAATTGGAAATTTGCTGGATTGGGGCATGAATGCTGAAATGAAAAAGGTAGATTGATTTGCATTTTGGGTTTTACTTCTGTTCCTGTGCCAAGGCCAAAGTCAATGACGGAAGGAGAAATTTATTTATAGGCTCCAAAAGTGTTAACAAGTTCTGTATGAGGGCTTAACAGAGATGAAAAGGGCTGACTTTCATACTGAAGGGGTGACTTTTATTCTCATTAAAGACACTGTCCTCATACTCCAGCTAATGGATGAGTGGGCTCCCACAACTAGCTGCTTCTTCCTTCCAACTAGAGATGATGTATGTTCTCACTTCCCAGTGCTCTCTTCAGAGCAGGGAAAGGTTGTGATTTCTCATACCATATATCCTGATAACTCCATGGTACCTGCCCACTGACTGGAATGCCTCTGCCTGGTTTGTGTGTTTTAATTGCTCAGTTGTGTCTGACTCTTTGTGACCCCATGGACTGTAGCCTGTCAGGCTTCTCTGTCCATGGAATTCTCCAGGCAAGAATATTAAAGTGGGTTGCCATTCTCCTCTCCAGAGGAACTTCCCAACACAGGGATCAAACCCTGGTCTCCTATATCGCAGGCAGATTCACCACTTGAGCTACAGGGAAGTCTGCTTTATTTGCTAGTAAATTTCCACTCATTTTTACATCAAAGCATCAGCTTTATCTCCTCTAGAGAGGCTAGTCTTTCTTTTTCCTGGAAGACTCTGATACTAATTTTCTTTTCCACTTTCACTGCTTCTTATCCATACCTTCAGTAGACGACTTACCCCATCATAGTTCTTCTTTTTGACTCTATCTACTCCTCTACATGTAAACTTGTTAAGGAAAGGCCTTATTTCATTTTCATGTCTATCCATCCCCTAGGACCTGGCACTATATCTAGACATGTAGCAGGTGCTCAGTAAAAACATGAGTTGGAGGAGTTCCCTTGGCTTCCCTAGTGGCTCAGACAGTAAAGAATCTGCCTGCAGTACAGGAGACCTGGGTTCAATCCCTGGGTTGGGGAGATCCCTTAGAGAAGGTAATGGCTACCCACTCCAGTATTCTTGCCTGGAGAACTCCATGGTCACTGGAGCCTGGTGGGCTATAATCCATAGGGTTGCAGAGTCAGACAAGACTAAACCAATAACACTTCCTTTTACTTCCTGGGTGCCTAATAGTTAGGATTCCTGACTTTCACTGCTTTGGCCTTTGTTCAATCCCTGGTCAAGGAACAGAGATCCTGCAAGGTGTGTGGCAAGGCCAAAAATCAGAAAAGAAATATGAGTTAGAAGGATGAATAAACTGGATGAATCAGAAAACAGGGGAACACAGGTGGCAGGCATAGTATTTGGCAGCTACAGAGTACTGTAACAAGCCCATTTTGCCCATCTCTAGTGAATAATTCTAGTTCTCTGGAACTGGCATCTTCCTTCTCCACTGTAAACAATATTCATCTTCTCTCTGCCTCTCAGAGTGAGATCAGTATGTATAATGTAGATGTGCTACCTAAATTATACTTTCATAAACATGCACACAGTGTGAAAAAGTCAAAGTGTTAGTTGCTCAGTTGTGTCTGACTCTTTGCAACCCCATGGACCAGGCTCCTAAGTCCATGGGATTCTCCAGGCAAGAATACCAGAGTGGGTTGCCATTCCCTTCTCCAAGGAATCTTCCCAACCTAGAGATTGAACCCATGCCTCCTGCATTGCAGGCAGATTCTTTACCATCTGAGTCACCAGAGAAGGCTAGTTACTGCATATTAAAGAGATGGTTTAGTAGAGATTGAGTGTTGGCTCTGGAATCAGATTCCCTGGATTCAAAAGTCTAGCTCTGCTGCTTACTTACGTGTGAGATCCTGAGCAAGTGACTCTCTGAGCCTCAGGTTCCTCCTCCATAAAATGGGAAAAATTATAGTACCTGTCTCATGAAGTTGTTCTTACTACTACATAAAGTATGTATTAATAAAGCACTCAAGTTAGTACCTGGCACACCATTAAATGTTATCTGCTACTGTAATATACTATAAAAAAAAGTTCACATGAGATATATTATATACATATAGTGGGATGCATATGGCATACACAGTTCTACAAAAATCAGCAACTGCCACTGCGAGGAATTTTGGCCCCAAGGGGACATCTGGGAATGTCTAGAGACATTTTGGTGGTCACCAGTTGGAGGTGCTACTGGTACCTAGTAGGTCAGGCCAGGGATGGTGCTAACTGTTCCATTAAGTGTAGGATATACACACAACCCAAAGGCTTAGTGAATCCAATAATGTTAACAGTGCAGACGTTGAGAAATCATGATATAAAGTGTACACTGAAACTAATTCATAGTGTGCAGTCATAAGGTATAAACATCAGGTGGTCATGATATGGATTTGTAGTCCACACACCTACGCATGTCCAGGACACAGTGTGTGCTATGACACACTTACATGTCATGATAACATATACCTATGTAGCATCCTGTCACATATATGCTATATATGTATTGATTTTGGCTCTCCATGTTCACGTGCCAAAGGCAAGTCTGTTGTTCAGCGGCTAAGTCCTTTAGGACTCCTTGCGACGCCATGGATTACAGGATACCAGGTTTCCCTTTCCTTCCGTATCTCCGAATTTGCTCAAACTCATGTCCACTAGGTCGGTGATGCATCCAACCCTCTCATCCTCTGTCGCCTCCTTCTCCTCCTGTCCTCAATCTCAAGTCTGGGGTATTGAAAAGAATGCGGACTCTCAGAAAATGTAAACAGAGTCACAGCCTCTATTTGCTCCATCCTCGTAACTGTATAAGGATATCACAATTTTATGAAAAACCTCGCTCAAGGTCACACAACTAGGGACAAGGTCAAATCCATAAGAACAGGAATTGGGTGTTCATCTTATTCGCCAATGTATCCCCACCACCCCAACAGTCCCTACTCCCTATTGGCCCTCAGAGAAAGAAGCCGATTCATCTCTATGCCTCAGGGCACCGATCTGTAAAGCGTGGCTGACACAAAGCAACCCTGCCTACAGCTGGAGCGAGAGATCCAACAGGACAAAAAGAGGCCAGAGCTTTCTGCAAGGTGCGGGTGGCTCGGACAATTGGGAGACCTCGCGGAGTCAGAGACCCCTCGCCGTCAGATGAGCTGGGCTGAGAACGAGGTCTCTCAGGTAGGCTAACTCAGGTCTTGGCGCAAACCCACCGATCCGCCTAATGAAAGCTCAACTCCCGAGATTCCCGTGACGTGCCTCCTCCACGATTTCTTCCAGATTCCGTACGAAGGGTGCAGGCTCACCTCAGCGAAAACACATCAGTCACGTGGCTACCGCCACACCCAATCAAAGAGCGCGTTGGCCCGCGCATGCGTAACCTCACAGGACAACGACGGCGGCCGGGAGGCGGAAGTGGAGCTTGTTGTGGCTCAAAGGGTTGCTCGCGGAGGAGTTGCTGCTGCTGAGGTGGTGGCGGCGGCGCTGAGGCGGTGGCGGCGCTGCCCGCCCCGGGCCTCTCTACCTGTAGGCTCGCCTCCCGCCCTCGCCTGAGCCCGCCGGGGCCTTCGCCGGCCAGCGGCTGCCCTATGAGTGTGTCACTAGTTGTCATCCGCCTGGAGCTCGCAGAACATTCGCCGGTCCCCGCCGGCTTCGGCTTCAGCGCTGCCGGTGAGTCCGCGGCCTCGCCGCCTCCCCCGTGGCCCGCGCCTGGGCCCCGGGGCGCGTCCCCTCAGGGTCTGGGTCCGGGCAAGGGCCTCCGCTTCAGGAGGAAGCCGAGAAGTGGTTGGGATCCCTCTTATTCCCCCACCATCCTTGGGAAGTCTCTTCCCAGGTGTCACCTGTGGGAAGTCTTTCCTGGTCCCTCCTTCCTGGTGCCTTCCCATCGGGACTTTGTTTATATTTGGCGCGTCGCTGTCTCCAACCTGGGTGAGAGCCTAGTTGTGCGAATTTTCTCTAGGCTGCCGTCTCTGGGGTCGCACAGAGTCGGACACGACTGAAGCGACTTAGCAGCAGCAGCAGCAGGCTTTGTGAAGGCAGACAGGGAATCCCCAGCACGCTGACGGCTTCTGGTTTAATTAAATTCTTCCTTTTTGAAAAACCATCCATTTGGGCGCCCTGTAGCAGTAGTTATTGTAACTGAAAATGTGTACACTTCTATATCCGAGCAACTGTACTGAACACCTCATGTGCACACTTTTCTATATCTTCATACAACGCAATAGTTTTATGGGTGTATGAGGCTTTTACAAACGAACTGAAGCCCTGGGATTAAGTGCCTTACCCAGGATTATCTCTCCGTGGCAAAACTGGAATTCTACCTCGAAGAGCTGGACTTGAGAGTCTGAGCTCTTCATTCCCAGTCACACAGCCTCCTCCTGGGAAATGCAGGTATGGCTCTGTTCCTTGAACCGCCAGCAACGCAACATTCATTCAAGAAATACTTTATGAGTGCTCACTCTCTGTTGGGCTTTAGTTTTGTGTGGAAAGAGAAATGGTCCCTGCTTTAAGGGCACCAGCAATTCACTTCAGTTCATGGAGATAGATTAGGTAAATAATTACAGGATAAATATAGAATACAGCTGTGACAAATGTACAGTAAGGGAAGGTAGAAAGCTGAAAAGAATTTGGAAAGCTATCATGAGAGGATGTGTTTAGTTTGGGGAAGAGGCCTGGGGCTGGTAGGGATGGTCTTGTGGGAAACTTCCCTGAATGTGTGAATTTTTGAGCTGCAAACTAAAGACTGAATATAATTGAATAGACTACTGAGTTCTGAAAGTTGAATTAATTGACATAAGTGACATACATTTTTACATGGTTCACTCATTGAGTCATTAATTTATTCAGCAAATCTTTGAAGAGCTTCCAGTGTATGCTAGGCACTGTGATGTAAGTACTGAGGATACAGTGATGGGCAAAACAGGCTTGATCTCTCTTTACATAAAGCTTATATTAAGGATATTTCTGTCAAATCTCCAAATTCATTTTTCATTTTTGTGTGTTTTGGTGATTTAAGAAAATGACCACAGTTTTTCAGGACAAGGTGGCATTAGGCTAACCCAGGTTGTTTAAGAAGACTAACCTCAAAGTTTTGTTGATTAGTGGACTTGATGCCCTCATTTGGGGTCCAACACAATTTCACTGTACAAGTGTTACTAAAATGTTGGTTCATCTGAGCAGGATCACCATCAAAGCTCATATCTCCTTCATTTGCTTTAAAATGCACGATTTCCATTAGGACCACCCTGCATTTCTGAGTTTATTGCCCTGGGCATTAACTGACTCTACTGCAGGAGCCCCAGAGATGAGTGAGAAGGACCCTGCAAAAGGCATCTTATAGTCTTGGGGGAAGGCAGCAGAGAGAAAAAGGAAACCTGAGGATGGATACATTGAGAGTGGAAAGAGGCTTGTTTTATTATCATATTAATTATTCATGTATTCTTTAGTCGGGGAAATGTCTGATGAGGAGATCCGAAAGAAGACGTTAGCTTCAGCTGTAGCCTGTTTAGAAGGGAAGTCACCAGGGGAGAAAGCAGCAATCATACATCAGCATCTTGGTCGTCGAGAAATGACAGATGTGATCATTGAGACCATGAAGGCCAACGCAGGTATGCTTTCCAAAACACTAGGCTATCTTCTGTAAGGTAAACCCATGGTAGCTTGTGTTGGAGTGGTGTTCAGTGAGCCTGTGATTAAGACCTCTAGCATACTTTAGCTTTTACTGCGTATGTTCCTTACATGAAGCTGTCAGGGTGGATTTCAGTTTCTCTAAATATTTCTTCTAAATTACTTGTAACAAGCTAGGTTGACAACTCTACTCAGTGAGGAGAGCTACTTAGCACATAAGTCTGTAGCGGTTCATGTTGAATCCAGATAAGCACGTGACTCCACCTGTTCTGCCAGCTCGCTCCATCCAGGGGGGTGGATGTGTATTGCATCTCCAGTGTGGAGAACTGGTAGGTTGGTTTTCAAACTTTCAAATAGCCCTGAATATTTGTCCCACTTAGGAGTGCATAGCTCAGTTGGTAAAGAATCCGCCTGCAATGCAGGAGACCCTGGTTCGATTCCCCGGGTTGGGAAGATCCCCTGGAGAAGGGAGAGGCTACCCACTCCAGTATTCTGGCCTGGAGAATTCTATGGACTGTATAGTCCATAGGGTCACAAAGAGTCAGACACAACTGAGCAACTTACACTTTCAGGAGTGCATGATGGAAGACACCTGCCTTATTATGGTACTTGTCAATGTAAAGTCGACATCCTTCAGTTTCTGAGGGTGTTAATGACATGGGGGCAGGGAGGCGGGGGGCAAAGAGTACTTTCAAGTTGTGATGTCCCCAAAACTGCTGTTCTGTGAATGCAATTCTTAATGCAATTTCTCTTTCAAAGTTTATTCTTCTGACTTAAAATTCTCATCTAACTGGAATCCTTCCACATACTTCATCTAAGTTTATAATCTATTGACTTTTTGGTTTGTGAAAGATGAGCCAGAAGCTACAGTGGAAGAAAGGAAATCTTCAGAAGCATCCCACACTGCACAGAGAAGTAAAGATACAAGTAAAGAAGGTGTAAATGCTGCTCTTGATTCTCCATCCAAGCAGCTTCCAGATCAGATTTCCTTCTTCAGTGGAAACCCCTCAGTTGAAATAGTTCATGGTATTATGCATCTATACAAGACAAAGTAAGAAAATCCTTTTCTCTTTTGAGTTTGTCTGTTATTTGCCATAGGGTGGAGAAAATGTTCTTGCCCTGAAGAGAAGGATTGTTTTAAGCTTTGTTCAAAGGGTTAGTACTTTCATATATTGTGTCTTAAATTCTTAGATATTTTCTTAAGAATTCTTAGATATTTTATATATGGTTAAATCTCATAAATTGGGTAAAAGGTCCTTATCAATGAATCATGTAGATTCACTTGAGAGAATACCCAGGAAAATATTCCCTGAGAAGGTAGGCATGCAGGTGATTGGAAGATTGAAAGGAAGGAAGATAAAAAAGAAAAGAAAAATTCTAAGTGATCTATAACATAGTTGTAGTCTCTTATTCCCACCAAGTCTTTACTAAACAAGCTGCTAAGAAGTCACTTAATGGGTTGCCATTTCATCATATCTTTGAACTCCTTTTTGTGGTCCAAACAAGGCTTTCTGGAGGCCAAAGGAAAGGAAGATTTTCCTATATCATCAACATAGCTGGGCCACCAGCTCCTTGGATAATTAGTTTCTGATTTCTTTATAAGACTGTCCTTGTCCTAAATTGTTTGCTCGGTCCCCACTGGGAAACAGAATACTCAGGTAGCCATTTTGGATTGCAGCTGTTGAAGTGAGTTTGCAGCATTTCAAAAGCAAATTGCTCACCTGAAACTATCACAGCATTCTTAACTGGCTATACCCCAATACAAAATAAAAAGTTTAAAGTTTGAAGGAAAAAGCAAATTGTATTGTGGGTGGTTTTTCCTTCCCTTCTTTTAGTTATTCCAATCCAACAACACTTCCTGTAATCTTCAGAGTCACATCTTCATGGTTCAGAATTCTTCCTCCTATATTTAGAGGTCTTTTCTCTTGAAAAACCTTCAAGAGAAGTCCATAGTTAGAGTTGTTCTATTGTTATCTAAGGATGGTGATTATTAAAAAAACGAATGAGAGCAAAACACTGCAAATTTGCCTGATGGAGGTTTATAGACTCCGTTAGGGATAGTTGTTATCTAAGGATAGTTATTATTAAAAAACTAATGAGAGAAAAACACTGCATATTTGCCTGATGGAGGTTTATAACCATTAAAAGCCTTTAACTGAAGATTTAAAAATATCAGTGGTGGGTATCATGTAGAACATTTCAAAGGTTACCTTAAACTCCACTGCAGATGTGTTTAAGGGGTTCTCCATTTACCCAGGTGTGTATTTTCCAGTAAGATAACAAACTGTTTAAATTGATTTATAAAGTATTACATTTTGTTTTACCTTGGACATAAAAGTTGTCTGATTAGTGTTGCTTGAACTAACCATACCTCATCTATTCAAGACAGTCTAATTATTGTCTTATTAGTAAGATGACCTCCTTAAAAGAAGATGTGAGGCGTAGTGCCATGCTGTGTATTCTCACAGTCCCTGCTACAATGACCAGTCATGACCTTATGAAGTTTGTCGCCCCATTTAATGAAGTAATTGAACAAATGAAAATCATCAGAGACTCTACTCCAAATCAATATATGGTGCTGATAAAGTTTAGTGCACAGGTAAAAGTTAAGATACTAAAAATCTGTTTGCGACAAAAACTGTGTTTTTGAAAGTGTTTGATACTAGCCATGTTTAATTTACTACGTCTTGCATTTAGAAGTCTTGATATCTTCTAGAGGATTAGCATAATTCTAGAAATATTGCTGAATTCATCAGCAAGCACACAATTCTAATTCATAGCTGTTATTTTTTATAAATCAAATTGAGTGTGAAATCTAGGGTTGTGTATGTTTGTTTATCCAGTAGTAACTATTCTAGTAGAACAGTAATTCCCAACCTTTCTTAACCCTGTATTGTTATTTACCATTATAAAACTGTGCCCCTGCTTCTATCATTCTCTTTTTAGTAGATATTCTTGGGCATATTCTAGAAAATCAAATAAAAAATTTTTTTGATGATGAGGGGTTTTGTGACATTCCTTGAATTATTAAAGATGCTTTTGAGTTTTAACTGGAAATCACTGCAATAGAGAGACAAACTCTGAAAGAAGAGTATTATTTTCAGCTTTTAAAAGTATACTATGCGTTGTAACAATCTTTAAGAAGGTTTGGCCATTCAGTCCATTTCCCTTTTTGCATTAAGCATAATTTTGCATGTGCCTCAGTTCTAAAGATGTTAGAAAGATATTCTCTTGGTTTTGTATTTTCATTGTCAGGAATCTGTGTGTTTCTGTGTGAATATAAAAATGAGGTAAGCTTTAGGTATAATGCAGGTTAATAGAGGACTACCTTGTCCATAGGTTTTCTTTAATTTGTTTGTATTTTTTAATACCTGTTACATTTTGAAATTTCATTAGGTTGTGAAATGCAGCTTTGTCAAAGTTAGTTCATTCACACCTCACTGATAAATAGCCTTTCTGAGTTTGCCCCAGATAAGCAGTTCCAACTTGCAGATTGGTAAAGAAATGAATGTGCCTGTAGGGTCATTTGTCATTGCATCTGACCAATCACCAAGATCTGTGGATAATAGAAGCTCATGACACAATGCCCATTTGTCACCTCCTCATGATGAAAAGCTAGAGTTGAAAGCAGTAGTGGCCATTCATTGGTTGTAGGTAGAGAATTAAGAGAAATAAGAGTTGAATTGTATTTGTACCTGTTCATTGGGTCACCAGAACAAAAAACCAAAAACTTAGTGTGGATTTCCGAGTCCAAGAGAGTACACAATTATCTTTAACCTTTACAAAGCACTGCACCTTTGAGGGAGACATTTAAAAAGTATTTCAATGGCCCTGTGAGCTTAGACTTTACAAGTTCACACTGAGAACTGAAAAGCACCTAACAGCTGCTTTCACTGACCGTCAGAACACCGTCTAAGGTCACTGAGACACTTTGCAAATAGTGGGCAAGTGGTATATTAAATCTTTTAAATGTAATAATGAGGATAGTGATAACGTGCAACCTTTATTGACTGCTTATTCTGTACCATTTACTCTGCTAAATGATTAATGGGCACTAGCTGATGTAAGCCTTACTATAACCCTATGAGGTAGACAGGTACTATTGTTACCCTAGTTTTACAAATGAGGAAACCAGCTGCAGAGAGAGGTTAGTGATTTGGCCATGGTTATACAGCTAGAAATAAGTGACTAAACTGGGAATTAAGCCCTCACTTTTAATCCGTAAGGTGTAGTCCTTGTCCAGCAGGAGCAGGATGTGGGCAAGGGAAGATACTCACTGTTCGCAAAGAGAATTGTGTCATGACAGTATTTCACTTATAGCTTCTACTGAATGGGCAGGGTGGTAAGTAAGTAACACAGATAACGTCATAGAAAGGGATTGGGGAAAAAATGTTTGAGAATGTATTAGGCTTTTTATTTAATCTGAAGTGTATTAACCCCACAACACTAACTTGTCTAAGAACCCCATAAATGTCTCTGTAGCATATGCCACCCTTTGCAGTCTGCAGGTGATGCTGTGGAAATTTTCTGCTACTCTTAATGGATTTTCTTTGTAAGATTTTATGGAAAAATTCAAATGAACTTTTTGGCCAATCCAATACTTGTTTCTCCACCTCTGTCTTTTGACCACATGTAAGTTGCTTAAGTTGACAGGTATTTTCTAGGATTTTAATACAGCTTTCTTAGTGCCCTCTGCCCTTGACCTTGGTATCATGAGTTGTATTTTTAATGCTAGATCTTAAGGTGTAAGGCTCATTCTATCAGGGATTTTCTAAGGCCTAAAACTACCCTCCTAGTATAGGTCTCAAAGATGTTAAATTAATATTGGGCCCCAGTGAGAGTAGACTCAGTAGGCACTAACTCTGGATCACTTACAGGATGCCAGGTTATTAGCTTTGCATGCATTAGCTCCTTGCGTTCTCTCAGATATATCATGAGCTAGGTGTCATTATTTTCATATTTTATAATTGAGGAAACATAACATGAGTGAGTCAGTTGCCCAAGGGTACACAGTTAGTGTCAAAGAGTTATGATTCAAACACAGGCAGCCTGACTCCATGGCCTGGGCGGGTAACTATATTCTTATTCCTTTCTGCTTCTCACCAGAGAATTTTTATTAAGAACTAACAGGCCTATATTGCGTCTTTTATCATTTTTTGAATCTCTGTTGGCCTCATCTTTCTTTATGCTGGAGGTGTCAGACAGATATGCCTACAAAGTTGTACTGTGCCCTTTGATGAATTAATTTATAATTCAAAGTACAGGGAGGCAGAAGGGGGTTCAGTTTTGTAGTTCTTTGGAACAGAAAAGGACAGATAACCTCTCAATGAAGTATGTTGGCTCATTATCACTTGTAAGCTTAGGCCAGCCTACTTTCTTTTGAGAAGTAAAAAAATACGTTAATAGCACTAGTTGATCCCTATAACAGTAAAGAAACAATGATTATAATAGATTTTTCTTTCCTGAGAAGAGAACAATCAAATCAAAGGACTAGAAAAAAACAGAAGCTGGGTTTCATTCAATTTGGGGCTTTATACAGTACAAGCATTTTAAATGAGTTGTTTCTTCTGTGTTTTTGCAGTTAGCTTTAGGCTTTTGTTCAGTGCATCTCAGTGCTGGGTTGAAGCAGGAACCACATGGATTTTGCTCCCTGCTCTTGTCCTTTGCATATACAGTACCTGGCATGCATTGGGTGCTCAGTAAATATCCCAGCCAGTGGAGCTACGTTTCCAGTGCCAAGATTTTAAAGAAGAGAGCAGTGTGTTAAAAAAGTATACAACTTTGGTCCAAGAAAGAAAGGATTTATCTGGGATTGAGTAGATTTTGTCACATTCCCAGCATCACACACCTTGTCCCTTCCCCTGAGGAGGCTTAGGTGCTTAGGGAGCACCTCCAGAGTTAAGAGGTCTTTGGCCAGGTCTGCTCTTCTCGGCAGCCACATCTGCAGCAGTTCTGGTGGTGATGGCGGCTCTGAAGAGCCGGGCATGGCCCACTGGCCCTTGGTGCGTGAGTCCAGCGGCTCACTGTGCTGGTTATTCATCCAAAAGCATTTCAAGGCAAAGCCACTGCCCTTGAAAAATGGGAGAAGCCATTTGGGGCTGCTGCTGCTTAGTGTTAAAGACATTTGTTATCTAAGAACTGACTTAACATTTTGAATTTCAAATACCCTTTACCCAATATACAGGTTATTTCCCAAAGGAAAAGCCTCCCCTTCTCCACCAAAAAAGTCCCTGCAGAATCTATGTTTAGAACTGGTCATCCTTCCTTAGTGGCTTAGCTCGCTTGGTCATATTAAGATAGCATAGATAATACAAGAATCCACACTTGAATTACATCATCCAAGTGCAGACTCAATGGACATGGGTTTGGGTGGACTCTGGGAGTTGGTTGGTGATAGATAGGGAGGCCTGGCGTGCTGCATTTCGTGGGGTTGCAAAGAGTCAGACACAACTAAGCGTCTGAACTGAACTGAGTGCAGTGAAAAACTACTGAAAAGCTTACAGTGGCTGTAAGATTCAAGACCCCATGAGGGCAGACAGCCAGGACTGTTCTTGCCTGACACAACTCAAATCTTGACCTCAAGGTTGACGGTGCGGCATTTCCTTTTGCAGAACACACTTCCTCTCTTCAGGCAGCTTGCCTGTACTGGCAGGGCCAGAGCACTTCTCTAATGCCTGGGGCTAATGCCTGTGTGGGAGTGAAATCCACACAAGCCACAGCCTCTCAGCTGCCTCTAAAAATTGCTGAGCTTTAAAAGCTGGAATTGTCTCTTTGTTACTTCCTACTGAGGCTAGACTGGAAGATTTGATTTACTTGTGTTCTTATCCACAAATGCACATGTGCTTTCTGCAAGGGACTGATTTCCCCTGGTTTTATCTGTCTTCCACTCCAATGGAACAAGACTGTTAGAATTTTAAAGGCTGGTTCATCTTGGACCTCTTGACCATGGCCAGGAGTTTTGCTTTTGGTATTATACACTAGGTTGTTAAAACCTCGTGACAGGATCCTGGTCTAACTATCATGTACTAATTACTGTTATTATTTAGCTTATTGAAAAAAAGGAATTGGCTTCTCACTCCCTACTGGTTCCACTGGTCCTCTTATTTTTTTTCACCTCTTAGATGCTGACATTTGTTTTAAAAAACTTCTCCATAGGGAATTAATTCCCTAGCAGTTCATTGGTTAAGACTCAGCACTTTCACTGCTGGTGGGCCCAGGTTCAATCCCTGGTTTGGGAACTAAGATCCTGCATGCCCTGAGGTGCAGCTAGAAAAAAAAACAAAAGAACTCTCCCATTTACAGTCATCAGTTATGATTTGGTTCCAAATAGAACTGACCTCAGCTGCTGTGAAAGTGCTGACTAGAGGCAAAAGGGGAAAAAAATGATATCAAGTGAAACATTGACCATTGTTGGTTGACTATATATTAAAATTGTAGTAGCCATCAGTTTATTGCACTTCAGTAGCTTCTGATTATTCAAATAAAACTACCACATAAATCAGAAAAAATTGTAGAGTAGGATATTGACCTGCAGGGTTCACTTAGCCTGTGAACCTCCTACCACAGATGTTACTTTTGGCAGTTGTTCTCTCTCCTAAGTATAACTTTTAAAAGCTGATGAAGAGAATAATTGAAGCCATCTTGAATAGAAAGCACATTACCATGATCGCTCTCTTAACTTCATCCCTTTCCCCCCTGGTTTACCTAGGCCGATGCAGATAGTTTTTATATGGCATGCAATGGCCGCCAGTTCAACTCAATAGAAGATGATGTTTGCCAGCTGGTCTATGTGGAGAGGGCAGAAGTATTGAAATCTGAGGATGTAAGTGCAAATAATTCCTATATTTGAAATAAATGTATCAGAATGGTCTAAAATTGAAAGTTAAGATACTTGTGGAAATAAATGTATCAGAATGGTCTAAAATTGAAAGTTAGGATACCTGTGGAAATGTCCAGAATTGGCCAGTCCATAGGGACTGAAAATAAGTTAGTTGTCAGAGACTAGGGGGGAGAGAAGTGAGAAATGACAACAAGCACATGGTTTCTTTTGGGGGTGACAGAAATGTTCTAGAATTAGTGGTGTGACGATTGTACAACTTTGCGAATATACTAAAAATCACTTTAAAATGGCAAATTTTATATATGTGAATTTTATCTCAACTTTAAAAAATTGTCCAAAATATTTTTTTAATAAAGAATATTATTTGTGTTATTAAAATTGAGTATGTATCTATTCCAGATGGATGAAACTGTGCCTGGAGCCCCAAAATGAATATTTTTGTTTTAAATATTAACCTTTAATCCTTATCCTAATACTTAATTCCCTTTTGATAGCAATTTGTATCAGTAGTTGCTCTGATCTCCTACCCTCCATGGGAAGCATTCCTGTAACATGTGCTCATTTGAATAAAGTAGTAGATCCAGCTCTGTTATACTTTTAATATTTCCTCTTTTATAGTAGCCCTAAAGGTCTTTTCACCTTGAATTCCACTTGATAGGAATAAATTCAGATTAGATTGTTCTGTCATTAGATTAGGTAAAATAAAAATCGGCAAAGGGGACTTTCTCTGGTGGTCCAGTGGTTAAGACTCTGCTCCCAATGCAGGGGACCTGGGCATTCAATCCTTGGTTGGGAAGCTAAGATCCCACAGGCTAGGTGGCATGGGCCAAAAAAAAAAAAATCAGTCTACTCTTTTGCCAGGTGCTATGCAAGGCCTCAGTTTTAGGAATTCCTTTCTCTAAATGTACATGGCTGCTTGAGAGACTTTCAGATATCTACTCTTCAGGGACTGTAGATGAATGTGACTTTTCTCGGTGTGTTCTTACTTATATGCCTCAATAGTCCCCTAGTTGGCAGGGCTTGGGTCAGACATTGCTGTGTTAGAGGTGTTTTTTTTGACCACCTAGATCCTTATGCCCGTCACACACTGTTCTTTCACAGCCATTGGTAATTACACCCATTTTATAAGCATTGGTAATTAACAGTTTTTAAAAGTTTCAAGTTTTGGGGGACTGCCCTGGTGGCAGTGGCTAAGACTGTGTACTTCCATTGCAGGAGCCCTGAGTTTGATCCCTGGTCAGGGAACTAGATCCCACATGCCACAACTAAAACCTGCTGTGGCCAAATAAATAAATATTTTTAAAAATAATAATAAATGAAAAATTTGAATTTTGTATCTCTCTCTACTAGAGGCTAAGCTCTGTGAGGAAAGGGACAGATTTTGTGTTTTGCAACTTAACTGAAGCTGTTTTTGCTCACCGTAGTCCCACACCTAGAACAGTGTCTAGCTCACAAAGCAGGGACTTAATAAGTATGTACTAAATAAATAAAAATCACTATTATCACATAGTGGAAAGTGTTGAGTTTTAATTTACTCTGTGGAAAATCATTCAGATACACTGCTGCTTTTTTTCCTTTGTGTTCTGTTATGGTCATGGCCATTTAGAGTTAGAGCAAGGAGCCTGGTAACATGAGATTCTGGCAGCAGTCTCCCTTCCTCCAGTGTCAGCACTGTGAGGGCAGGGATCTTCATCTGCTTTGTTCCCCTTGCTATTCGTAGTGCTTAGCACAGTCCTGGGACTTGAGGAGGCGACCAGTTAATATTTGTTGCATGGATGAAAACCTCACCAAATTAGGTTGCTTTCGCAAAGCAATAATATTGAGAACATCCTACCAGGAGTCAAAGAGTATCAGGAAAACTATTGCCTTAAAAAAGAAAAACTAGAACCTGTGGATGACGAGTGAGGCTCATTCAAGGTGTTTCCCTGTAGGGCGCCAGCCTCCCTGTGATGGATCTGACAGAGCTGCCCAAGTGCACAGTGTGTCTGGAGCGCATGGACGAGTCCGTGAATGGCATCCTCACCACCTTATGTAACCACAGCTTCCACAGCCAGTGTCTGCAGCGCTGGGACGACACAACGTGAGTTCAGGGGCTCATCCCCCTCCCTGTCAGAGCTCGTTATTACTCTTTCCCAGAATTAAGAACAGCCACCCCCCAGAAAGAACCACTCCAAGAATTTGATTTTATAAACTTAGGTACTGCAGTGGTGAGGAGGTCACATGGAAGGGCCTTCTGTATTTCTTCTTTGCTTTTCCTCAGTTCACATGGGGTCAGCATCTGTAGACCAATTCCTTTTTAATATGCTGACTAATATCCTTGTGGAATGTCCCAAAGCAGCATGAATCATTCTCTCCTTCCAAGAGCCAGAGGATGAAAGGAGTGGGGGGTGAGGGAGTAAAGCTTAGCTTTTAGGCTCCTCTACTTAAAGGGCATCTAGGTCTAAAATCTTGTTTATCATTTGCACTTTATGTCTACCCTTGACTTTGGCTTTCTTATCAGAGTGCCGGGCTACACCCATCTGACGTTTTGGATTTATCATTATCGATGGCTTGGTGGCCAGTAGTAACAACAGTCACTAAGTATGAGGCACACACACACCTATGGTGTCCTGTTTCCTAATGCAGCACAGACCCTGTTTGTATGAAAGGGAGCACTGTGCAAAGAACTGAGGTGTAACCTGTACTTTTATTTCCTCTAGTCAAAAGTTGCTGCTCTCTTTGCAGACTGCATTGTGAGTCTTAGCTAGAAAGGTAGATTGGACACTGGCCACAAGGGTCTCCCAGTAGAGAAGAAGATGCAGAATCAAATAATCTCACAAATAAACGAGGTTACAAAGGAACAACACTGCAGCACCGTGACTAGAGAATAGGGCCCTGACCCCACCAGGCTCGTCCAAGAGGCAGCTCTCAGGGAAGAGTAATAGGAGTTAGCCGGGTGACCGGTGGAACCCAAGAGAAGGTGGTGTGGGGGAGGGGTGTACCCAGGAAGCAAGGGTCACGTTCCAAAGCCCAGGAGTGAGGAGGGGTGAAAGTCCACAGGAGTCTGGTTCTTTGCCCCCATGTGGCCAGCTTTCCAGAGCAGGGACCTTGTCTGACTATTCTCTGCTGTGCCCACTGTACTTGGGGGAGATGTAGTGTGTAGGAGGAGCTCAGTAAATATCTCTGAGCAAATATGTAGACCCTGGCTTTCCTGTGGCTTATTTAATCAGAGAATAACTTTGCCCTGGTTCTGTAGTCCTTGGTCAATTCTGTGGTATCATTTAGGAGTTCTTCAGAGAATTGTCCAGGTTTAAATTTGCCTGGAATAAAGCCACTCTGAGATGTGTGCATTCCATAAAGTGTTAGTCTGTATCTTGTGTCCATCTGCTACCCCGTTTAAGTTCTGGATACTTCTTTGTTTCCCACCACTCCAATTTTACTCTCAGTAGACGTTAACTTTTTTTTTGGTTGCAGTGGGTCTTTGTTGCTGCATGCGGGCTTCTCATTGCAGTGGCTTCTCTTATTGGAGAGCACAGGCTCTAGGCGTGTAGGTTTCAGTAGTTGTGGCACCCAGGCTTAGTTGTTCTGTGGCCTGTGGGATCCACCTGGACTAGAGATTGAACCTGTGTCTCCTTCATTGGCAAGCAGAGTCTTATCCATTGTGCCATCAGAAAGTCCCACATTAATTTTTGTAAAACCATAGCATTTTCACGTTTCCTCAGGGACCATCTTGTCCAACCTCCTCGTTAGAGGAGGAGCCCAAGGCCCAGAGGTGATGATTGGCATGCTTAGAGTGTCAGGACAGAGAATGCCAGAACTGGGATCAGAATTCAACCCACTGGGCAACCGCCTTCCAAACCATACAGTGCCTTCAGCAAGTGGGTTTTAAGCCTCTCTAGAGATGGCTGGATGGCATCACTGACTCGATGGACAGGAGTCTGATTGAACTCCGGGAGTTGGTGATGGACAGGGAGGTGTGGCGTGCTGCGATTCATGGGGTCACAAAGAGTCGGACACGACTGAACTGAACTGAACTGATATGCACAATGCTGAGAGGCAGAAAATCAAAACACAGATCCTCTTTAAGGACACTGAGTCTCCTAAGGGAGAATCACACATGTATGTGTACAATTCAAGGTAGAGATGAGAGATCGAGCTGGTGCCTCCTCTGGGTTGGTCTGGAAGGGCTGCTTATAGAAGACAGTATTGGTACCAGGCCTTGAAGGGTACTTTCTTGTCAGGGAATGACATTCTGAGAGGGTTTCCCCAAATATCTCCTCAGGAAAATAAGGTAACAACTCATAATATTTTTGAAGGGAAAGCAGGAAGAATTATGAACTGTTATTTTTTAATAGACAGATGGGATGATAGATCATGGAGTGCTAATTGTGTGGTACAAATAAGTTAATTTTCGTAATTTCCCCTCTTTTCTCCTTTTTGATTCTCAGGATCATACGTTTCGAAAGATCATTCTGGCTCAGCGTTTAAAGTTAGATTTCAGAATTCATTTGTTGTTGTTGTTGTTGTTTTAAATTATATTGATTTTTGACTGTGCTGGGTCTCCATTGCCACATGGACTTTTCTTTAGTAAGGCGCAGGCTCTAGGGCACGTGGGCTTCAGTAGTTTCAGCGTGTGGACTCAGTACTTGCAGCTCCTGAGCTCTGGAGCAGAGGCTTAGTAGTTGTGGTGTGTGGGCTTAGTTGCCCCAAGGCATGTGGGATCTTCCTGGATCAGGGATCAAACCTGTGTCTCCTGCAATGGCAGGTGGCTTCTTTTACTACTGAGCCAACAGGGAAGCCCCAGTTGTTGATTTCTTATCCCACAATTACTAACAGCCACCACATGGACTGAAGGGATGACACAGAGCTAGTTCCTACCTTCAACAAGACCGCTTGCGAGATCCTACCTCCAACTTTTGTTATTTTTTCAAATTTCTCCTGTCTTCTCTTTTGATCCTAAAAAAAGAAACAGACTAAATCCTTTAGTATTCTCTTGACAAACATAGTCCTTATCTGTGACAAGAACTTAGTGTTCTTCCTGCATATTTCCTTTCCTTGATTTTATTTATTCAGTTGAGTAACAGATTGATTCTAGTTATATCTTGAGCATTGGTGGTGCTAGTTCACTTAGCCTCAGCTGTAACCCTCTTTCTATCATGTTTGCCCATCAGACACAGATATTCATGGCTGGCACTTAGTATTATTTTGTCTTGAGTTAAGGGTTAATATTAATAGATTAAAAAAATGTTTTTAGTTTTATTGAAGTATAATTGACTGTTAAAATTGTATATATTTCTTCTTTTCCAGTCTGGATTCCTTTTATTTATTTTTCCTCTCTGATTGCTGTGGCTAGGACTTCGAAAACTATGTTGAATAATAGTGGTGAGAGTGGGCACCCTTGTCTTGTTACTGATTTTAGAAGAAATGCTTTCAGTTTTTCACCACTTAGGATGTTTGCTGTGGGTTTGTTGTATATGGCCTTTCTTACGTTGAGGTATGTTCCTTCTGTGCCTACTTTCTGGAGAGTTTCTATCATAAATGGGTGTTGAATTTTGTCAAAGGCTTTCTCTGCATCTATTGAGATGATCATATGATTTTTATCTTTCAATTTATTAATATGGTGTATCACATTGACTGATTTACATATATTGAAGAACCCTTGCATCCCTGGAATAAAGACCAATTGATCATGATGTATGATCTTTATAATGTGTTGTTGGATTCTGTTTGCTGGAGTTTTGCTAGAATTTTGAGGATTTTTGTATCTATGTTCATCAGTGATACTGGCCTGTAATTTTTTTTGTGTGTGTGGTATCATTGTCTGGTTTTGGTATCAGGGTGATGGTGGCCTCGTAGAATGAGTTTGAGAATTTTCCTTTCTTTTCAATTTTCTGGAAGAGTTATAGCAACATAGTTGTTAACTCTTCTCCACACTTTGGTAGAATTTGCCTGTGAAGCCATCTGGCTCTGGGCTTTTGTTCATTGGGAGATTTTTATTACAGTTTCTATTTCCATGCTTGTGATTGATTTGTTCATATTTTCTATTTCTTCCTGGTTCAGTTTTGGAAGGTTATACTTTTCTAAGAATTTGTCCATTTTTTGCAACTTGTCCCAATTTATTGCCATACAGTTTTTCGTAGTAGTCTCTTATGATCCTTTGTATTTCTGTGTTGTCCATTGTAACTTCTCCTTTTTCATTTCTAATTTTATTGATTTGAGTCTTGTCCCTTTTTTCTTGGTGAGTCTGGTTACTGGTTTGTCAGTTTTATCTTCTCAAAGAACCAGCTTTTAGTTTTATTGATCTTATATGAAGTCTAGAAAGATAGTACTGATGATCCTACGTGCAGGGCAGCAGAGGAGACACAGTTGTAGAGAATGGACTTTTGGACACAATGGGCTAAAGAGAAGGTGGGATGATTTTAGAGAACAGCATTGAAACATACATATTATCATATGTAAAACAGATAGCTAGTGGGAGTTTGCTGTGTGTTGCAGGGAACCCAAAGCCAGTGTTCTGTGACAGCAGGTGGGCTGGGGGGCACGAAGGGAGGGGACAGTTGTATACCTATGACCAATTCATGTTAATGTATGGCAGAAACCATCACAATATTGTAATTGGCCTATAATTAAAAACAAAATATAAATAATTTTAAAATTGTATGTATTTAAGGTATACAACTGGATGACCTGATATACGTCAACATTGTCAAATACACATCACAACCAAGCAAGTCAGCATATCCGTCACTTCACACTTTTACCATTTTACTTTTTTTTTCTTTTTTCCTTTTCTTTCTATTTTTATTTTATGGTGAGACCACGCTCCACCCTCTAGTAAATTTCAGGAACACAATACAGTATTGTCAGTTACAGTCAATATTGATGTATACCAGTTCTCCAGAACTTACTCATCTTGCATAACTGAAAGCTTGTAACTCTTGACCAGTATTTCCCCATTTCCCCCTTTTCCCAGCCCCTGGTAGCCACCTTTCCTCTCTGTATGAGTTTGGCTTCTGTGCCAGGTTTATTGGCTTTTTGTAAATCGAAACGGTACTCACAAAGCGCTGATACCTTCTTCCAGGTGAACTTCATTGTATGATAAAATGTCATATGCATTTCATGAATACATTAACATTTTTGTTTTAATATAGTGAAATTTACTACAGAATTTAATGTCAAGTCTTAGGAGCAACCTTGAGAGGGCAAGGGTACCTATTGGATGATTTAAAACTTTAGGAAGTGGAGATAAGGTAGATTGCAAGTAAAAATACATTATGGGTAACCAAATATGAAAAAAATAACTTGTCTCAAGTCTCTAATTGTAACCTGTAAATATTTAGTTCTTTGATTACCTAAGCTTTAGGCAAAAGAGTGGAAAAAGATATGGGGCATATCAAGATTTCTCCCTTTTCTTCAGCTTTATCAAGATCTTTTTTTTTTTTTTCATTTTGTTTGAGAATAGCTTGGAAGTGTTTGTCTTTTGAATAATAGCCTTAGTTGTTATAAAAAATATTATGTAAGAGAGGGAGTATATAAAATTGAACTTTTGACTTTGGGGTTCTATAACAGCTGTCTTTTACATTTAATCTGTGTCATTATTTTTTTGGTGCCCTTTATAGATGTCCTGTTTGCCGATACTGTCAAACGCCAGAGCCAGTAGAAGAAAATAAGTGTTTCGAGTGTGGTGTTCAGGAAGTAAGTAACACGTGGTAGAAAAGAATAATGTACACAGCTTTAATTGTCTGGGATTTTCTTCTGCCCATTGTGACTTAAATTCTTTTCAATTCTTTTTGAGACAGATTTTTTTCTCTCTCTCTGTTGAGGATTAAGCAAAAAAAAAAAAAAATTAAAATACACAAACTATTTTACTCCTACACAAAATACTTTATGCTTTCATTCTTTGATGTTGGAAAAGGCTGAGATTTTTGTTGATAAATTATTTTTCCTTGTTGTTAACATAGAGTTCCATAGAATCCAGAGTGAAAAACTTAATTGACCCATAAAAGCAGCCTTCTTGGGTGTTTTTTAAAAATATTTATTTATTTGGCTGCACTAGGTCTTAGTTGCGGCACTCAGGCTTAGTTATTAGTTACTCAGAGACATGTGGGATTTTAGTTCCGTGATCAAGGATCCAGCCTGAGGACCCTGCATTGGAAGGTGGATTCTTAACCACTGGACCACCAGGGAAGTCCCCTGGTTTGAATAAGGGGACTTATTTGATGAATTTGAAATCATTTGAGTAAGTTTGAATAAGTCTCCTTATTCAGAACTCCTGTAGAAACATCTCTAAATCTCATCCCGTGTCAGGCCTCTCATACACCCCAGTGTCATATACCTCATACACCAGGTCATGTAATTTTACATCACTAATGAAGACCTTTCCTCCTTCCTGGCAGAACCTTTGGATTTGTTTAATATGTGGCCACATAGGATGTGGACGATATGTGAGTCGACATGCCTATAAGCACTTTGAGGAGACCCAACACACGTATGCCATGCAGCTCACCAACCATCGAGTCTGGGACTACGCTGGAGGTGAACGCCACTCCTGTCTTCTAGTTTGGACTCATTCTATCTAAAAACATCTCTGTCAGAACCTCGCCACTTCCTTTCTCACAGCTTGAAATCTTCCTGACAGCTATGGCAAACTCCAGTGTTCATGGTGGCCCATAGGGCCCTGTTGCATATGTGAATGGCCTGCATTGCCCAAGTTAGAGAGTTAATACTTACACTTCTGCCCTCTCACTCTTTTTTTAAAAATTTAAGTGATTTAGACCACTTTTAAAGAAATATTGCACAGCATTTAATTTGGATCTGTGAAAACAAAAATTTTGTCCAAGTTAAAGGTTTATGGAGACCCTTTTCATTCTGAAAAACCATGCCTTGGTTGACTTATTCTTTTCTTTAGATAATTATGTCCATCGACTGGTTGCAAGTAAAACAGATGGAAAGCTAGTACAGTATGAATGTGAGGGTGATACTTGCCAGGAGGAGAAAATAGATGCCTTACAGTTAGAGGTAAGATATTATTAATCACTAAATACCTACGTCTACTGCTTTTTACTATTCTAACTTGAAAGGCTGTTTGGGCTTTAATTTTGCCATTTGCCCGCTGTGTTAGCTTTTGTTTTAAAGATCTATATTGCTCTGAAGGATTCTTAAAATACTTGTATTTCATCTGATTTTCTTCTTTGGAAATCTGAAGTTTCATTGAGCCTTATAATTTTCAACATTATGTTCCTAGTTGTCTCAGATTCAGTATTAGGGTTATCCTCTGTAGCTGTGATAAAACTAGAAGTTAAGAATCTTCCTGTTGGCATCACAGTAGCAGTCAGAAATGGAGCAAACTTGGTCAGGATGAGGAGTCCTCCCCAATAGCATCTTTCCATGCCAAGAAGCTTTTTTGCATATGTTGAGTTGACATTTAGTAATTGGATAAAGGTAAAGCCTTATATAGATAAAACCATTTTTGGATATTCACATAAGTGAAGAAACAACAAAATTCGCACAGTTGGTGGTTTTTCTCATAGCAGTAAACTTTATATAACTATAAACTCGATGTAAATTTTATATTAAGGAAGGAAAAGTTTAACATGAGTCCTATTTTATATAAATTTCAAAACAATTACTTTAAAAACAAATACCTTAACCATTGGAGGAAGTGGACATTTGAAAACTTGCTCATCTCCAGGTGTTTAAAGTCAGTGAAATGGCCTAAAATAGAGCTGAAGTTGTTATCATTAATATATTGTATTGACATGAAAAAAGTTCCAATCTTTAGTGTTAAGTTTTTAGTAACTCTTACAAATTAAGTATGTTCATTCTGTGAATACCTATAGAGGGTTGCTGTCTGTCAGCTACTCTTCCATGTGCTACTCTTCCATTTAACTTAGCATTAAATGGACTCCCTGCCCTCCTGGAGCATACATTCTAGTGACATAAATTCTCCCAAATTATCCCTTCTTTCTGTGGCTCTTTTATTCTCTTCTGTGGCCTGCAAACATGAGTAGATCTCCAGTCTCCTGGAATGATCTTTTCCAGAATACAAAATGTGATCTTGCCACTCTTTGGCTCACATTTCTAGATGTGATACCCCAGAACTCTGCATAGGCCCCAGCTCACCACACCCTACACTCCAGCCTCACTGACCTTACTTCATGGGTGTGATAATCCTAAACGTCCACAGCATCACATTTCTCTGGAATCTTTCTGTCTCCTCCTCCTGTCTCCTCCTCCTCCTTTCTGTCAAGGTGTCAAGGGTCCTCTCAAATCTCACCTTCTGTCAGAAATCCTATTGGATCCTACTGTCATAAGCCATGTGTCCTTTCTCTGTAGTTACACAGCACTGTTCATTCATTCATGCACTTGGGTAGCAAACTTTTCTTAACATCCAGGATGTGCCAGGCACCAACGACGCAAAAATAAAGATATAGCCTTGCTTTCAAAGAGCTCACAGTCCAGTCAAGGAGAGAGCCTAGTAAATGGCTGATTAAGTTCTAATGTCATAAGTGCTATTAATGATAGGCACAGTAGGAACCAAGAGGGGCAATTAACTCAAGCCTGGAAGTGATAGGGACAGCTTCCTGAAGGGGTAGCTGGATGAGCTGATTTGAGTTATACTCGATTTAAAACCATGTGGTTCTTCTTGAAGTCAGCTTGAACAGAAACAAGGGTTTTTTAAATTGTACATTTCTCTGTTTGTCCCTAACTAGATTGATTGTAAGCCCCCAGAGGGGACTGAAGTGTAATTGTCATCTCTGTGTTCCCCTAATTTATTGAGTAGAGTGGAACCAAGGTATAATATACATTCTGAATGTTCCTCTTACTCTTCTTCAGGTCATTAAAAATCAGTTTCTAATTGACTTTCAGAGACTGACAACAGTAACTTATGTTTTGGTGTCCATTCTCTGTGTTTTTGTAGTATTCATATTTACTAACAAGCCAGCTGGAGTCACAACGAATCTACTGGGAAAACAAGATAGTCCGGATAGAGAAGGACACAGCAGAGGAAGTAAGTTTCTCGTTTGATGACTGCTGAAATGCCACATGCTAGGACAGCCTGCTGTTGGGTGGGAGAAGGCAGAGTACAGGGGAAAAGGGATCTTATAATCTTTCTTTTTAATCTTATCTATAGGTAGAGAGCTGGTTTACCTCTAAAAAAGAAACCTTTGTTTTATGTCAGTTAAATCTCAGCAAAGGTGGAGGCTAGTAAGGGTAGAAAAAAGAAAAGATTTGGAATTGCTTGGCTTACTCCAGTGACCTAAATCTTGATCAGGGTTCCAGTAAACACCTGACTTGCCATTATACTGGAGACTTAGCCTCTGAAGGCTGTATCACTTCCAGACAACAATGAGAGTGAAATTAGTCAAAAGGAGGAAAAGGAAGAAGAGACAAAAATACACTTACTGCAAATGTAATCAATTAAGCATAATTGAAGAGAAGGGAAGTGTACATATATTCTCACCTAGGATTAGTAAATCAAGATTTTATTGTGTGCTGACCCCTCTACACAATCTTATTGTGTGGTGAGCCCTATTCTATACTAAAGGAAGAAATCAGACACTTGGTATGTACTTAAAAAAAAAAAAAAGAAACCTTGGATTTAAAGCCTTAAGTATTTTGGTATTTTGATGTTGGGATGTTGTTTGTGTGTACTCAGTCAGGTTTTCTAGTGGCTTGTGCAATTCCATTTAAAAAAATGGAAGTATGTGCACGAGGGTTTGTAATTTGAGTCAGCCAAGTGGTTTGTCAACTTGGGAACAGCTGCTTTGGGGAGCTGAATATGGGCTCCTAAGGCAACAAGATGATGCTTTAAAATTGAAGGGAATAAAATTAGGCAGAGATGCTAGAGTGGTCAGCATGGCACCTTGTTGGTCTCAGGCAGTGGTCTTGAAAATTTAACAAGATAATCCTTTAAAGAAGAGGCCATTCACTATTCCAGGAGGTGGAAGAGAAAAGTGATGCGATTTGGCAGAAGCCCAGCCCAGAGTGGCCCAGAGCTCCGCCAACTTGGTTTTCCCTTTGTCTCCAGCATGTTCAAGGAACCCTGAGGGTACCAGAGAAAGGAGTTTGAAAACCAGTGAGCACCTGAGTGTTCGTGTATAACTGGGGCTCTGGGAACCATTCTCAGGATCTAGGGACAGTGATTCCCTTAGTCTTAAATAAAGGCTTTTAAATTTAAATCATTGATTTAAATGGTTATTTTAAAAATGCTTTATTTTAGTAACTTTGTGAATCTCCACCAGAAACTGGGTCTTCAGATGGGGAACTACAGAGCCAGATATGGGGCTCACTTCTGTGGTAGCTGGTATTATCCTAGAGCTAAGCAGGCAGGGCCAACCTGTCACTTTATGCCAGGCTCAAGGGTCCCAGTTTCTGAACATGCGTACAAATGAGAAGAAATCAGGTGTGTTTCATTAAGGCATAGTGTGTGTGTGCTCTGTCGTGTCTGAGTCTTTGCAACCTCATGGACTGTAGCCCACCAGGATCTTTCCAGGCAAGAATACTGGAGTGGGTTGCCGTTTCCTATGCCAGAGGATCTTACTGATTCAGGGATCGAACCTGCATCTCCTGTGTCTCCTGCACAGGCAGGGAAAGTCTTTACCCACAGCAGCACTTGGGATGCCCCCAGCTTTACAATAATCTCTCTCAAAAAGTTCATGATGCAGTTCTTACAAGAACCTTCTAAGCAATGGCAGTGCCTTTCTAGAGGGGCTTGATTGGAGTCCACATGGGAAGGAGGTACCTCTGACAGCACTCGAGAGGCAGAGCAGGGGTCGCTGCCACTTGATGTGAAGTTTGAGCCTCCCCAGGAGGAGCACCAGCAATGCCATGCAGCCTCACTAATGAGTTTTTCTATGGGCTGTCCCAGTGTGACCACCTAAAGTGCTTTGTACAGACCCTTGAGAACTTAGCTCACGATCCTCTCTGCTTTTTAAGATTCTTGAGGATTAACTGCATTCCCTACACATGCCCATGGAAAGCAAATCAGAGGGCAGGAAAACTAAAAATGTGAAACTGTGTTTACTTCTAGGTAGGGATAAGGTGGCGGCCAACGGCCAAGGCAGCCCTAAATACAAAGCTTGGAAAGGATATTTTGTATTCTAGTAAAAGATAAAAGAGGTCAGTTAATGGGTGATGTAAGCCTTTTGTTCCTGCCTCTGTCCTCCTCCTGACCAGTCCTCTGTTCGTTGGCACATCCAACCATGGTGCATGTGCAAGGAGAAATAGTGATTGTGAGTTTCACGGGCAGAGATTCTTGGTCATGGGACTCATAGAAAGTTAATGTAGGGGAGCAGAGGGGCTGAAGATTGAGATTCACTGTGGACTTCTACAATATTATTCCAGTCCCTCGCTGCCTTAGGTAGTGGAGTTATTACAGCGTGAGCAAAGTCTGTTCTGGAGAATTAAGCTCATACCCATTTGAAGGTTCCTAGTTTTAGTGGGCCATGTATGAAGAGCATAGAGTAGGTCATACAGGTGAATTCTCCTAGATACCACATTTTTTCTGGAATTCCCTAAGTGGTCCAGTGGTTAGGACTATGCAGTTTCACTGACAAAGGGGATGGGTTTAATCCCTGGTCAGGGAACTGAAATCCCACAAGTTGCATGACACAGCTTAAAAAAAAAAGATAAATCTTTTCTTTTAAGTCTCTAGCTCCATATATAAATTGCTGTTTTCCAGCTATAGATTGTGAACTGAGTTTGGTGGGCCACAGCTGGTATTTTTTATTAAATAGCATGGGATAGATATCAGAGTGAATCACATTTAATATTACTTTGTGAAACTTCTGTTTCGGGAGTGTGTGTGTACAAAATGTTTCTTACTGCGGGCTAATGGTCAGAAATGTTTTCTAAATCACTAATTTAAACCATCATAACATTTGTCTCTAGCAATATTAAAAACCTTTTTGAGGTCACTTAGTATTTTTCATCTTGATTTAAATGTGTTTGGCTTATTGTCTTTAGTCACCAAAACATTGGTTTGGTTTCTTTTGATGGTTATTTCTGTCCTTTCCAGTTTCCCTGAACTAATTGGAGTAACCTTAAGAGAAAAAGGTCAAAAGGATCTCATGGTCTTATTTTAAAAACAGTATTGAGGAGAAAATTAATACCGAATAGAATTAGAATAATTTGAAAACTATTTTTATGACATAGCAGAACTTTTAGAAATCTCCTTTTAATTGCATGTTCTTCCAACTTAATAATGTTGGCTCTAAAGTTAATTACTACAAAGCAGTTATTCTTATTTTTTTTTTAAAAGAGGGAGCAGTACAGTTAAGAGACCTGCTACGCAGGCCATATGGCAAATGTTAAAAAAGAAAGCGTTAAAAGTAGTGACCTCTTTTCTGGCATGGTGGATGTTGCATGAATATATGCTGAGAGTTTAGATCTTGCCCAGAGGTCACTTTTCCTTTGTTATTGAGCTTTGGCCCACTGTCTGGTGCAGAGAGAGTTTTAGAACTTGGCTTTGAACCCAGACTTGGGGTCCAGTCCTGGACTCACATCACTCTAGCTGGGTGACCTTGAGGTGCATTGCCTCATATTCTCAAGCCTCAGTTTCTGTAAAAAATTTATACACCTAAGTCATAGGCTTATAATAAAGAATAAATGGAAAAAAGGGGAATAAATGAGATACTACCTGTAAGACACCTAGCCAATGCCTGAGCCATAGGATTTAAACTCTCAGTCACTTCCATTTCCTACTATTAATACCCCATGACCCACCTATCTTCTTCCTGTCTTTAGATCAGTGGTGTTGAGGCATACATTTTTAAGACAATGTAATATGAATTCTTTCTGTAAATTGCCTTTATATAAACTCAATAAAATAAGAATTGCTTATGTTGCATGTGACTTCAGAGTACATGAGAATATTAATAATGAGTTTGGAGGGGAAAGAATACCAAACAGCTAGAATCACCTGTTATAAGTAACCTTGGATTATTTGGATAATACAATTGACCCTTAAACAGCATGGGTTTGAACTGCACTTAACATGTGGATTTTTTTCAACGGATGCCTACTATAGTACTACAGGAACCACAAATGGTTGAATCTACAGATGAGAACCTCAGATACAGAGCACTGATGATATTATACTCGGATTTTCGACTTCGAGAAAGGTTGAGTTCCCTAACCCCCATGTCATTCAAGGGTCAAGTGTAATTTTAGAATATGATCTCAAGAGGTAAAAAACAGTAGTGAGTTAAGAATGGGAGATTCTTGTCCTCCTGCACTATTGATAGGAAAGTAAATTGGTGCAGTCACTATGGAAGACAGAATGGAGGTTCCTTTAAAAAAATTAAAAATAGAGCTATCATATGATCCTGCAATCCCATTCTTGGACATATATCTGAAAAAGACAAACTCTAATCAGAAAAGATAAATGCACCCTAGTGTTCATAGCAGCACTATTTATAATAGCCAATACAAATAGAAAAAACCTAAATGTCCATCAACAGATAAATAGATGAAGATGTGGTACATATACATAATGGAATACTACTCAGCCATAAAAAAAGAATGCAATAATGCCATTTGCAGTAGTATGAATGAACCTGGAGATTATTTGTCAAAGAAAGACAAATATTATATGATTATCAGTTACATCCAAATCTTAAAAAATAATACAAATGAATCTATTTACAAAATAGAAACAGGCTCACAGATATGGAAAATAATTTATATTTACCAAAGAGAATGGGAAGGGGAATGTGGAATTAACTGATAGACACTACTATATGTGAAATAGATAAGCAAAAAGGATNTGAATCTATTTACAAAATAGAAACAGGCTCACAGATATGGAAAATAATTTATATTTACCAAAGAGAATGGGAAGGGGAATGTGGAATTAACTGATAGACACTACTATATGTGAAATAGATAAGCAAAAAGGATGTACTATATAACACAGGGAATCATATTCAACATCTTATAATAACCTATAATGGAAAATAATCTGAAATATATGTATGTATAACTGGATCACTTTGCTGTACACATGAAACTACCACAATATTACAAATCAGCTACATTTCAATTAAAAAAAAAAAAAGAATGGGAGGTTCTGGTCTGGCTTCTGACAAAACCATCTCATGCTCTGTAGCCTGAAGCTCTTTACCTTCTAGCAGTTTCACTCAACATTCAGTAGCTTTTGATTACTCTTTATCCTGGTTGAGAGAAATGGTAAGAAAAAATAGAGTTCTCAAAATATTTACTCCTGTTGCAGAAATTGTTTCAGATAATGGTCTCACCTTTTCTAAGTTTGGTTTGTCAAAGTTAAAGACAAGTAGTCGGGAGGTGAAAATTATAAAGTTAGCCCCCAAAGCCACACAGCTTTGTCTTTGAAATAAAACTGATCTCTGTTTACTATTTCAGATTAACAACATGAAGACCAAATTTAAAGAAACAATTGAGAAATGTGATAATCTGGAGCACAGACTAAATGATCTCCTGAAAGAAAAGCAGTCTGTGGAAAGAAAGTAAGTATAACTGACCTGTTCTCTTAATTAGCTGTTGTATTCTAACAGGCTCCATAAACAGAGGATCTCCTTTATTCCCAAGGACACACACTCATTATTGTCAAGTGTGTGTGTATGATCAAGTTTTCAAGGGTCTCCCTATATATGGAGCAGACCTACTGTGACTTCCTATTTACGAAAAAATTCAGTGTTTCATGCCAGATGGATGCTGTGTGGAATACAGGGCTCTCCCCTGATGACAGTACTTACGCTTGCACAAGTGTCTCCAGTTTTTGCCTGTAGAAAGCTACCTCCCTTTGCCCAGAGCTGCTCTGAGCCGTGGTGACTGAGAAATGGCAGTTAGGAAAGACACATCCAAGCTGGAGATGGTGTGTCTTCTGGCTTTGCTTGGGAATTAAAGGCCAAAGATACTGAATATGGAGCGAAAAGCTCATCAACAACATGGCAAGAACATTCTCTACTACTATTATTTGGGAAGATAATTGCTATTAAATGAAACTACTTTTCTAACTTAAGTTAGACTCACAAAAATAATTGGATTTTTTGCTTCCAGACAAATGGATAAAAAATAAAGGGGATAATTGTCCCTTAAGAAGGTTTTTTGGTTTGTGTTTTTTTAATCTTTTATTTTGGAATAAATTTAAGGTTTAAAAAAAGGTTGCAATGATAGTTCTAAGAATTTCCATACACCTTTCACCTGTTTTCCCCCATAGCAAATAACTGGATATTTTTAGTAGTGTGGGGGTGTGTGTATGTGGTAAAATCTATGTTACATAGATTTTGCCATATTAATCATTTTAAGTATACCAGTCAGTGACATGAGGTGTCTTCACAGTGTGCAACTATGATTCCAGAATTTTTCATCACTCCAACAGAAATTCTTCACCAAAGGGGTTAACTGTTGTGAAAACAACACTATAACATGAATAGAAATAAAAATAAAAAAGTCTCTTATACTTTCAGTGCCCTAACTAATTGAACTGTTGCAAAGAATTTGAAAGTTAAAACTGAAAGTTTTCTTTCACTCCCAGCCTCTAGGATCTAATGCCTGATGATCTGAGGTAGAGATGATAAAATAATAATACAAAAAGTGCACAATAAATGTAATGCGCTTGAAACATCCTGAAACAGTCTCCCCGTCCCCCCTCACTTCCTGGTCCATGGAAAAACTGTCTTCTATGAAATCAGTCCCTGGTGACAAAAGGTTGGGGACCACTGATCAAGAGGTTCTTAATGGCACCAGTGAATACTTCTTGTTCCAGCTCTTTTACTGTACCTGTATAAACATCTCACATACATCTTTTTTCTACAAAAATTGAATAATATTAGGTATTCTGTTTGGTAAAATATTCTGTTTGGGAGGTTTGTTTTTGTTTTGTTTTTTTTTCCTTTGGACTGGCACACCTAGATCTACACCTTGTAACATGTATGAAAATCATAATAATTTTAACCAGTTCCCCTTGATAGACATGTTTTACTACTATAAACAATGTTGCAATAAGCACCTTTCTCCATATGTCATTTAATGCAACCCTGAATATTTTATAGGATAAATTCTTGGAAGTTGAATAGCTATGTCAGAGGGTGGGTGAAATTTTAATTTTCATAGATGTTGCCAAGTTGACTTCCACTGAGTGTGTATCAGTTCATACTCCAGTGCCACCATGTGGGAGTGCCCCTTTTTCCCGCATCTGAGCTCTCTGGCATTCTGATACATAAAAATGGTATTTCAAGTGGTGTTTTAATTTGTCATTCTTTACTTGTAAGATTGAGCATCATATAAGGCACTCCCTCTTCTTGAAGACTCTTCTCCAGCAAATGCAGTGAGGTCAGAGCACTTGACTCTTTAAGAATGTCACTTTTCCTCATAACTTCTTTATCACAGTTATCATCTCTAGGCCACTCATGTAAGCAATACAGAGAAGCAGTAGACATTTTACCATGAATCACAGAATAGTTTCTGCTACTGAAAAATCTCTGATCCTTAAATATTGTCCTGAAGCTACACTTGAGGTAACCGAAGCAGAATTCTGATTTCAGGTGGCTGTTGCAATGGCAGCAGACCCCTTGGCCATGGGAGGGAGGGGTCTGCCCTAAGTGCATTCTGAGGTCATGTTCTCTGTTCAGTCCCAGAGCAGAAAGGGGACTCTGTCAACAAATGGGAAACGTGCATTGTCTCCCTTTGTTTTTGTGAAAGGTGCACTCAGCTAAACACTAAAGTGGCCAAACTCACCACGGAGCTCAAAGAGGAGCAGGAAATGAACAAGTGTTTGCGAGCCAATCAAGTCCTCCTGCAGAACAAGCTGAAGGAGGAGGAGAGGGTGTTAAAAGAGACATGCGACCAGAAGGACCTGCAGATCACCGAGATCCAGGAGCAGCTGCGGGATGTCATGTTCTACCTGGAGACGCAGCAGAAAATCAACCACTTGCCCGCTGAGACCCGGCAGGAAATCCAGGAGGGACAGATCAACATTGCCATGGCCTCAGCCTCCAGTCCCCCGTCTTCTGGGGGCAGTGGGAAGCTGTCCTCCAGGAAGGGCCGCAGCAAGAGGGGCAAGTGATCTTCAGAGAAATGCACTTCCCCAGGACTGTTCTCCCTGGCACAGCGAGGGCGTGCTGGGGCCTTCATCTAACTATGAGGGTGGACCCTGAATAAGTATAAGTTAGGATCAAGCCACAGTTGTTTGGATCTTTCATTTGCTAGCGTGTGGTATAACGACCGTAGAGGGGTGACAACCAGGAGAGTTGAGGGAAACAGGCAGTGTTTTCAAAGGTGGCTGCTTTTCTCAACCATGATAGTTCACTAACCTCAGACATTCTGATGACCATTTTGCCTTCCTACTTGATAGACGCTCCAGTGCTGCTGTGCATTTTTCCGTTGTATTTATTGAGTTGGTGTATTTGACTTTCAGCTCTGGGGTCAGTTTAAGAGCTCGGATTTTTTTGTGTTCCCTGAAAGGTAATATTACCTCGTCCTAAGGCACAAAACCTGCCAGAAGTCACAGCAGTTGCTTGAGAGAGAGGCTCCTGTTGCCCACTAAGGATTTATGAAAACACCCTAGAATTAGTCTCATATCATTGGCATCACTTCTTGCCTCTGGGGAATTGAAGAAATAGTTAAATATTACATGAAAAGAGGCTAGGTCTGTAAACCCAGCACTGGCTTGTCACCAGCAGCCATCTCCTCTTGCTCTAGGCCTCGCCAGGAAAAACAAACAGCCCCTGGGCAGACTGAGTGGACCCAGTGTAGGAAAAATGGTGACGTCCCCACTTTGTTTATTTTTGATGCCTTCACAGCTCATTATGAACCTCAGAGAAGGAGGCTTAATTTTTGCTTTAAGACTCAAATATCAGTGGATTTCCTAGCATCCAGCAAGAATAAACAGGCAGATTTATCATCCATGTGAAAAGATATGAGCAAGGCCTCTGACTGGCTGACTGTATTTTGTTGGGATCAGTATTTTCTGAGTGTTTACAAAAAACTGGGCTACGTGTTTAGGTTGTGACTAGAAGGAGCTTCGGCAGATCTGTAGTTAAGCTTTCAAGATATATCCAAAAGGCTGTTGCTAAATTTAAAAATTAGAATTTTAACAGAGGCCCCTTTAAAACAGTCATGTAATGCTTATATGGGCCAACAGAGGGTCTGTGTACTTTTTCTAGAAACAGAAATGTCAAAAAAAAAAATTGCAATATGTGGTAATTAAAGTAAGACCCATGTTGGAATTTAGCTTCCAAAAGAGGTAGCTGTATAGGTTAACAAGACACACTGTTAAATGATGGATTTTCTTTTGTTTTTATAATTAGACAAAGTTTTCAAATGATCATACTTCAGAACTGGTTTTTAGCCTATGATTAGACCTCATCCTCCAAAAGTCTTCATGTCACCTGTTCACACACCAACTGTATGGCTAATCACCATGCCTTTCTGTGAGGTCTGCCACAGCATTTCCCAAAGAACCTTTTCTGTAATTCTGCAACATGAATGTACTCAGACATTTTCAATTTTTTCTTAGGGCAAACCAATTCCACAAGTCCCCCTTGGACTTATATATGTGTGTATATATATATATACAGGTATCTTGAAGCAAAAGTGGGAATGGGAAAGTAACCTAATTCTCTTTCCTATAGAGATTCTATTTTATTTAAAATCTATTTTTACACTAGTTAGAATCCTGCTTTTTTGGCCAAGTACTTGTCGTGCATGTCTGACCTTGCAGAAGCTGGGGTGGATCGTAGCATACTAATTAAGAGAATTAGAAGTTGACAAGCTTGCTTGCTCCTCATTTCTCTGTGATCACCTCTTGTCAAGCAGCTCTACCACCACTGGGAGAACAGTAAAGGTGAGATAAACACTCTGAAAGGCTGTGCCCAGAGGAAGGAGCAAATAGGCAAATGTTTCCAAACTACTTGAAGGTTTTTAAAAAACAAATGTTCCAGAAAGAAATCTTGTCAAGCTATGTAAAGAAAATGTTTAAAAAAAAACAGTCAATGAGTCATGTTTGAATTTGACAAAATTACATAAGGTAGAAACTCTTAGTGTTTTCTGCAGGATGGAAATGAACCACTTAACATATCCATACTACCTTGAACAATGAAACTGCATTAAAATAACCAGACTTGAAAATGATTCTGCCACGTGTGAAATCTGTCTCTCTGGTGGTTATTTTTCTTGGGGGCTTGTACCTGAATCATCTAAGAAAAAGTAACTGAACCAGATAGAGGAGGTTCTCTGAATTGGGAGGCTTGGGTTAAGAGAAGACCCAGACGCACCATTCTCTTGCAAACTATGGTTAAAAAAAAAAAATCAATTTCTACACCCAAGACTTTTTTCCAGGCCCTCTACAGAGCTAGGGTGGTTTTGTTTTTGAAAACTGTCATAAATGTGACTCGTTCAGGATCCACTGTGTAAGATAAAGCACTGAAGCAACTCCTCGCTCCCTGCTTGCTCAGTGAAGTTGCTATTGGCTGAAAAAGGGATTTAAAGTTAGTATGAATGTGGAGAACTTGGCAAATCACAAATGAACAGCCTTCTGTCACTACTTGGAAACCCCTCTCCTGGTGCAGTCAGGGTACACAAGCTACAAATACTACCCGTAAGATTTGGCTGCCGTGACATGATGCCACATTGGCTTGGGCTGGTGGCAGATTTTGGCTTGTTGAGATAAAGTCCATGGGCTAATCTGGAAAAGAAAAGTCACTCTTAAAACATTTGAGGAAAGCTATTTTGTTTCCTGCAGAATAAACCTGATTTAACTCTGTTGCAGTGATTCTGCTGTGTTACTTCCCTCTTGGCAGCAGAAGGGAAAATTTTCAGGAACTTTTCTTGAGATCTAGCTCCTGTTCTTTAATGGTGCTGGGCGGGTACATCTAAACCACCCAGAGACCTGGCCGGCATCTGAAGCAAGTTCAGGAAGCCACCGAGTGTTCTCTGGCAGGCCTTTGCTGCTGGCCAGTCTTCATTCTTGCCTGTGAAAATTCCTGAAATGGGAGTCCTAGAATTCTCTGTAGTGACTACACCAACAGACGCAGCTTTTAAAGTTAAGATTTTTAAATGACAGAGTAAAGTCATAATAGCCTGTCCTCTGAGGAACCCTGAGTTCTACCCCAGTGCCAAAGCCCAATCTCCTCTGCAATGTGAAGTTATCTCCCCCCAAGGCAGTACTGCAATCAGCCTGCAGCAGGCAAAAAGCATGCTTTGCATTTGTGCATTAGGGCACTTAAGGGAAGTTATATAAGACTTTTTACTTTTTGGGGGGACGAGGGGAGAGAGTGTGGTCTCTTTATCCTGATTAATGTCATAACTTCTTTACACCCTCTCTCATTTTCTGAAGGCAGTGGTAACCATTTACCACCTGATGGTAACCTTTTTTCTTGCTTCCCTGAAACTTACATGCCCTCCCCAGAATGCTGTCATTTAGGACAACTGTTTCTATCAGACATGAATTTTGAAAGCTGGACTTCCAGAGGTGAAAACTATTTCAAAACCATTTTAGCTAGTGTACCTTTCCTGGACATTGAGCAGCCTTTCACTGTAATTCTGGAAGCTTCCCTGGTGGCTCAGATGGTAAAGCGTCTGTCTACAATGTGGGAGACCTGGGTTCGATCCCTGGGTCGGGAAGATTCCCTGGAGAAGGAAATGGCAACCCACTCCAGTACTCTTGCCTGGAAAATCCCATGGATGGAGGAGCTTGGTGCAAGCCACTGTCCATGGGGTCGCAAAGAGTTGGGCACGACTGAGCAACTTCACTCACTTCATATAAGAGCCTGAAAGGTGGTCTGCAGTTGGTTTTTGATCTGGATTTTGAATTCTTTCTGCTTTAAGGCCAGGAAGCGATGAACAGTCTGTCCTGTTATACACAATGACTGTGGCCTTGGGGGCCTAATATTGAACTTCTTTGGGGCAGATACTTCTCACTGGAATCAGCAGCAAAATGTGGTTTTGGCACCAGGCATGGAGCTGCGCTGGTGCAGACATTTGTTACTCTGAGGCTAATTACCGTTTCTGGAGTGTAGTGGTTATCAAGTTCACCTCACAAAGCTAATTACCAAGCACACAACGTGAACTAAATCAGCTTTGCTGCTTTTCAAACTGTGTTCTAAATCCTCAACCCAAAACTCCTTTCAGATCCAACAGGTCTTGAAGTAAATGAAGAGAGGTTTGTCGGGCTGGGGAAAGGGAGGATCCATCAAAGGGTGAAATCGCCAGCAAGATCTTGGACAATGAAGGTGTTTGACACCTAGGATGAATCTACCCTAGCACAACACGACTGACTAAAAAAAATCAAAGTGAGGGACTTCCCTGGTTGTCCAGTGGCCAAGACTCTGCGCTCTCAATGCAGGGGGCCTGGGTTTGATCCCTGGTCAGGGAACTAGGTCCCACAAGCCACAACTAAAAGATACCACTTGCTGCAACAAGTTCCCGTGCAGGCAAAAAAAAAAAAAAGGTGAGTCTATGGCACTGAATCGGAAAAACAGTTCTGACTTGCCCTCTGTGGAGACGTCTTTTGCCATCTTCTGCTGGGGAGAAGCTGCAAGTCCCAGAACAAACCTTATACTTGATTTGTTTCCTCATTTAAAAAGAACAACTGAGATCTCTCCAGCTATACGGATTCCTGATTCTAAATTCTTCATTCTTTGGTTGTGGCCCAAGGGGCTAAAAGTTCAGACTTTTCCCTGGAGGGTCGAGAGAAGGCGAGTGCCATTAAGAGAAGGTGTTTCCACCACTTGAGAAACTTGGCTTGTATCACTTATATCATTACTGTTGTGCTTAACACCAGCAGGCTGAAGTGCTAAATGGAAAAGAAGGAACGCAAACTCATTTCTGGGCAGAAGAACAGATCACAGAGAAAGACCTAGAAGTGAAGAAGAAGAAATGGAAATTTTCAGAAGGAATCAAGAGAGTTGCTGGCTTGGAGACACTCCAGCGGACAGCAAATTGGAACTTATCGCACAAAGCCAGCAGGTCCTGCAGCAGTGTTCTCCTGAGATTATCTCTTGTGAAGAACCTAGCCCTCATCGTAGCTGTGCCCACTCACACATCCTGATTAGTTTATGCATGCTTGGAAACTCTGAGCCCAAAACCGCTGGCCAAAGTGACCGCAACAGAAAAGCCACGTCATGACTCCCCCGCCTCCCCGCTCCACCTGTCCTTGGGGAAACAAATGAAAAGCCTGCTTTCGAAACGCATGCCTCAGGAAAACAGCCTTTCGGTTGCATTTGTTTCTATGCTGCACAAAATCAACACTGACTGGCTTTGATCCCAAACAGGGCCAACTGCGGACACTGAGATTTCTGCAGCCTCCAGCAGCCCTCCCCACCCCCAGCACATTCAACTTCAATTACGTGGGAACAGGCCTGGGGCCGGGGGGCTGCCGCCAGATTCTCCTGGCCCAGCCTAGGAGGCCCCGTGCTGTGGCCCAGAATCTTTCCTAAAAGTCTCCACAGGATCGCTTGGTCACTGCCAATCCTGCACTTTCTGTTTGGCCAGATTCCTGGCTCTCTTTGACTAGAGTCAAGTGAGGGCTCTCTCCTGCTCCTTTTCCTCCTGTATGCTGGGATCTCCTCTCCCTGCAATCCCACGGCCTCTCACAGCTTTATGTAAATGAAGACATCCTGCAGCTTTTCAGAACCAGAATAATCCCCCAAAGATAACCTACACCACACAGTCCTCAGGAAAGGGCTGCCTTTTTGGTGAACTCTGTTAAAACACTTTTAACCTTCTGAGATAATATTCTTGTACAAAGGGAGGTGATTAATGTCAAAGAATCTTGATTGGATTATTGTTGGCTCCTGTGAACCCAAGTAGACAGGGAAAAACATAAAACACCCCCCTGAGAGACCTCTTTTCCAGCCCTAGTTACCCCAAGTAGACAATCCATAGGGGCAGACCCCGAATCTGTTTTCTTTGGTAGGACCCAGAGCTGACAGAGTCAACTTGCTCTTGCCAAGAATTAGAAGCAGAAGAAAGTCCTGTCTTTGCTGAGGTGTTTGTTTCCAAGGCAAGCTCGCATTTGTTGAATTCCAAACCATGTACCAAATTACAGTTGCTGTGTCGAGTGCTTTCCATGTACTCAGCGCCCGCCTGTAAGGTAGGTAGTTACCCCATTTTACAAATCAGGAAACCAGGGCTCAGCGGGGGACATTTCAGCATTGACATGAGGTCACATAGGTGATACACGTGATAAGGGCAGCTCCCCATCTCAGCACTGTTTGACCCCAAATCAAGGCTCCTTGCCACCCCTCTCCATTGCTCCCCTAATGTTGGAACTTGGGGACAAAGGACATGGCCCCCAATTCCTGTTTTGTGGTTGCCTTGGGAAAAGAGCAGAGTATTGATTTAAGACTACTTTTGTGTGAGGACTGTAGTTCTGTCCACCCACCCTCTGCAAGCCTTGCCCTCTCCTCATGGAACTGACTTCTCTCTGGCTCTCTCCCACTCAGGCCGGGCCTGAGCCAGAGCTGATAAAGGAGAGAGAAAACTTCGCCAGTACTTCCCCCCATTCCACCCAAGGGCAGACTCTGGGAAATTGCCTCTTGTGGCCCTCTTCATTCAGGGGGCTCAGGGCCCAGGCCACACCAAGCAAGTAAGCTGACATCTCAGTTCATTTACATGGAGCTTCCCTAGCTGGAAAAGTTCCTTCTGGAACAAAACTATCTAGACCCTAAGGAGTCCTTTCTTTGAGCATGTAGACTCAGTTACTGTCCCCAAAGGCACAGTCAGACAGGCATAAACAGGCTAACTGGAAACTTTAGATTCTGGAGGGATCAGCTTAATTTGTGGTTTCAATTTATTACAGAATAAATAGGAGAGAGAGAGAAAACCTAGAACAAGATTTTTATAAACTACTGAGGGATATTATAAAGCAGTGTTAATTTGGTAGGTATAGACTGATGTGTATACAAGTGTCTTCCAAAAGCTTTTTCTGTTTTTCCTTTAATTGAAATATAGTTGATTTACCATGGTGTGTTAATTTCTGCTGTTCAGCAAAGTGATTCAGTTATACATATATGCATTTTTCAATATTCTTTTCCATTATGGTTTATCTCAAGGTATTAAATATAGTTCCCTGTGCAGTACTATACAATAGGACCTTATTGTTTATTCTATATCCAACTTTATTTCTTCTTTTATATTATCACAAGTCAAATTTAATTTGAGAGATTCAATACCAATTTTTGTTACGTAGCTCACATCTCCACTTATTTCTACTCATCCTATTTACAATTATGTATTCTAAGTGCTATAAAACAATAATAGTAAGAGCTTTCTCTTTTAAAATACATAAGTAGGGGACTTCCCTAGTTGTCCAGTGGCTAAGACTCTGTGCTTCCAATACAGGGGGCGCAAGTTCAATCCCTGTTCAGGGAACTAGATCCCATATGTTGCAACTAAGACCCAAGGCATCCAAATAAATAAAAATAAAAACTTAAATATTTTTTAAAAAGGAAGATGAATTGGAAAGGGCAATAAGAAGAAGGCACACAAATGCCGCGGGATTCAGAAGAGGGCAGGATAACTGACTTGGCATGGAGAGGCTGCAGGGACAAGGCCTTAGTTGAGATGGACCTTGCCTACCCTGCACCCTCTGTCTTTGGAGCTCTAAGACCAGTGTGGAAAGTGTTGTCTTGAGCAAATTCTGCCTGAGTTAGAGGAGAATGAGGATGCCTCCAGCTACAAGTAATAGAATCTTAACTCAAAATGGCTTACACAATAAGAGATTAATTATTTCACAAAACAAGGATGGAGGCAGGTCAAGTTCTGGATTGGTTAATGAGCCAACAACCTCACCAAAGAACTGGTACAGAAGCTCGCCCAAGAGACTCCCCCATACTCCTTGAGGACAGTCATGATCTACCTCCCAAGATTGGGGTAGGCCTCACCAGCCCAGAAACTCAAACAATGTGAATATCTGGATAACTGTACTGCTCTCTTAGCAAAGAGATGAATCATGATTGCTCCTAGTTGATGGTATCAATCCTATTCCCCTGTGCAAGAGATTGGTCAGAGATGGTCATGGGACTTGATTTTGGCCAATGAGATGGAGAAGGAAATTTGCTGGAGATTTCTGGAAAAGATTTTACCCTCTGAAGTGAAAAGCATGAAAACGAGAAAGCTGTTTTTGCTCCTGCCCTCTTCCTTCTTTCCTTCCTTTATTCCTTCCTTCCTTCTGAGAATGCCTCTGTGTGAGGATATAATACTTGGTTTCACAGCAGCCAGTTTGTGACCCAGAGGGACAATGTTGCTGATATGCTGAGGATGGCAGAGCAGAAAGAGAGAAAGAACCTGGGCCCCTAGCATGCAGGGAGAACCAATCTTGGAATTACTTATCTTTAGACAGCTAATACATGCAATAGACAAACCTTGATCTTTTAAGTCCCACTAGTAGGGTGTTCTATTACTTATAGACTAATGCATTTCTAATAGATAAGAGTGTCCAACTCTCTGTCTAAACTTACTGCCCTCTGTATATCACACATTCCTTCTTTGCTGGTAATAAACACATTTGGGGCTGGTGGTGACCGTCTTTTCTTCCATGTGGAAAGAGACCACGTGAGAATAAAATCAATGCAGAAAAAAGCAAAGGGGAGAGAGAGAGAGGGGCCAGTCCCTGATGTCATTGTCTGAGCCTCTGGATTAGCTGTGCCTGAAGTCAGCCCTACTCCTTCCTGGACTTCACAGTTACATAAGCCAATAAATTCCATTCCCTTATTTATCTATTCTCTCAATCCAGGTTCTCTTGATTTTCTGTCACTGAAAGAGTGTTGATTAATATACAGTGCCCTGAAGTGCCACTTCAGGGCCTTCCCTCACTTCACAGATGATCATAAAGTATTTGTCAGGGAGATGGATTCACTACTTTCGCTCCTCATCCCTGCTTTCCAGACTTCTGAATGCTACCCCCATCAGTATCATCGGTATCGCCTCCTCAAAAGTAGGTCAGGAGAGCTAGGAGGAGGAGATGCCTAGCACTTCAGGGCAGTGAGAAGTCACCTTGCTGGGTTTCCACAGCATGCGGAGTGTTACATCACCACGCCTTACAGAGGTAAAACCAGCACAGAAAAGCATTAGTTGCTCAGTCGTGTCCGAATCTTTGTGACCCCATGGACTGTAGCCCACCGGGCTCCTCTGTCCATGGGATTCTCCAGGCAAGAATACTGGAATGGGTTGCCATTCCCTTCTCCAGGGGATATTCCCAACCCAAGGATTGAACCCAGGTCTTCCGCATTGCAGGCAGATTCTTTACCATCAGAGCCACCAGGGAAGCCCAGGGCCAAGTTCAGGGGTGGACCTTTGGGACTGTTGTTCCACAACTGCCATCTCACTAACTGTGTAGAGCTTTCTGCCTATAGATGGGCTTCTTCCAGGTGGAGGGGGATGGGAGCCTCAGGCCCCAGAGAGCCCCAGGCGCTGCTCACACCAACTCGTGGGCGCCTTCTCTCTCCAGCCTCCATGGATAATCCCAGGATTTCATTCTCTTTAGCCTGGGCTGGACCACACACCCCTGTCTGCGATGACCACTCTGGCTCTGACTGGCCAGACCTACGCCATGTGCCAGGGTGCTGTGGTCTGTGGGGCATCATCACCACCTTGTGTGGGGAAAGGGAGCTTCCCAAAGGAAGGCTGGCTGGGAGCTGTTATGCAAACAAAGGGGTCAGGAATGTCCACTGGGTAGATGAAACAGCTGACATCCATCGTAAAGCCATCCCTCTACAAACTGGAACTTAAGAAATCTTAATGCATTTCACTAGCAGTTGTTGGATTCAGCAAATATTATTTTTTGCACTCTATTAAATGCCACAAGTTATGTGTTAGGAGCCTAGGGCAATAAAAATGATCAAACAAAAGTCTTCAAAGACTTCAAGTGATCAGATCAAGTGATCAAACAAGTGATCTGATAATGTAAACCAGCTACTGTGATTCACTGTCATAAAATGCTATGCTCTGGGGACAGGAAAAAAGGGTGTGCTTCATTCTACTTGGTTTGAGGGTGAAGAGAAGCTATAAAAAAGAAGTGCAATTTGAGACAAGGCTTGACATTAAAGTGCACAGACCGGCAGGTGGAAAGGGGTAGGCTGGGGTCCTTCAGCTGAGAGCAAAGGAACCGAGGGGAGGAAGTGCCTGGTAGATCCTGAGAACAGCACGGGAGGCCCAGCTGCATAGAGCAGGGGTTGCCATGTACTTGAGTAACATGTAGAATAGTGGGCCCTCAAAGATGTCCATAATCTAACCCTCTGAACCTGTGTAAGTTACCTTATTTGTTAGGGACTGTTATCCTCTCCATTTTATAGATGAGGTAACTGAGAAATAGAAGAGTGAGGAGCTCCCTCTCAGTGGTCCAATGGTTAAGACTGGTGCTTCCCATCCAGTGGGCACGGGTTAGATCCCTGGTCAGGGAACTAGATCCCACATGCCACATAGGGGGGTCAAAAATATATAATAAAAATGAGATAATTTGTCCATGATCACCTGGCTATCAAAGAGTAAAACTGACATTCAACCCAGGCAACCTGGACTTGGGAGTGAAGTGATGCTAGCCAAGAGGACTTGAAGGTCTGAAGGTTCTGTAGGAATTCTAGTGGAAATGAGTGGCAGGCAGCTGATGGGATGAGTCCTGAGCTCAGAGCAGGAAAGATTTGGGGATTCCTCACTGTACATGTGTGGCCAAAGCTATGGGTATAAAACTGTGGTGTTAGAGAAGGCTCTTGAGACTCCTTGGACTGCAAGGAGATCAAACCAGTCAACCCTAAAGGATATCAACCCTGAATGTTCTTTGGAAGGACTGATGCTGAAACTGAAGCTCCAATACTTTGGCCATCTGATGAGAAGAGCTGACTCATTGGAAAAGACCCTGATGCTGGGAAAGATTGAAGGCTGGAGGAGAAGGGGATGACAGAGGATGAGATGGTTGGATGGCATCACTGACTCAATGGACATGAGTTTGAGCAAGCTCGGGGAGATGGTGAAGAACAGGGAAGCCTGGCATGCTGCAGTCCATGGGGTCGCAAAGAGTCAGACAAAACTGAATGATTGAAAAACCACAATGGGTGTAAAAAAGAATTCCCGGAAGAGAATGTAGATGTGAGATGACATGAAGGCTTAAGACAGAGCCTGGATAACAGTGGCAGTTGGGCAGGAGTGAAAGAAATAGGAAAAGAAGATCCTGAGAGGTCAGAAGAGGCCCAGTTGGGTAGATGTCCAGAAACCACTCTTATCAGGGCAACAGGAAATGGTGGTCAGTGGTATAGTGTGTAGGCAAAAGGCCAAAAAGTATAGGGACAGAAGGAAGGCCACTACACTGGATACTGGGGCATTGATGGCCACTGGACCCTTTTGAGTGGACGGGCAGGGCTGGAGGCTTGGTTGTCCGGGACTGAGGAAGGTACAAAAAGTCAGGAAGTGGAGCAGGCTGTGTAGACTAGAGTTCTGGCAACCAGAGGAAGGAGAGTGATCTGCAGAAGCTCAAGGGAGATGAGAATGTTTTGTCGTGTTTGAAGGTTGGAGGAGACTTGGACATGTTTACAGGAAGCAGCAAGAGAGGGAAGTTAGGTGGAGATATGTTGCTTTCACTTTCTTCTCCTAAGTGCAGTTTTCCTTTGGGGAACTGTATTTCCCTCACTTCTTGATCCATAGCCTGCTCCTACTCTGGAAGTAGTCATGTGACTCAGGCTTGGCTAGTCAGGATGTTCTAATCTCCCAGCCACAGTGATAGGTTCATGAAAGAACACGTGACTCAGTTCTGCCTAATGAGCATTGGCCCCAGGAGTTTTTAAATTAATTTTTTTTTATTGAAGGATAATCACTTTACAGAATTTTGTTGCTTTCTGTCAAACTTCAACATGAATCAGCCGTAGGTATACATATATGCCCTCCCTTTTGAACCTCCCTCCCATCTCCCTCCCCATCCCGCCCCTCTAGGTTGATACAGAGCCCCTGTTTGAATTTCCTGAGCCATACAGCAAATTCCTGTTGGCTATCTATTTTACATGTGGCATTGTAAGTTTCCATACATCTCACTGTCTCTTCCCCCTCCCCATGTCCATAAGTCTATTCCCTATGTCTGTTTCTCCATTGCTGCCCTGTATATAAATTCTTCAGTACCTTTTTTGAGATTCCTATATATGCGTTAGAATATGATATTTATCTTTCTCTGACTTAGTTCACTCTGTATAAGAGGTTTTAGGTTCATCCACCTCATTAGAACTGACTCATATGCATTCCTTTTTATGGCTGAATAATATTCCACTGTGTATATGTACCACAACTTCTTTATCCATTAATCTGTCGATGGACGTCTAGGTTGCTTTTATGTTCTAGCTATTGTAAATAGTGCTGCAATGAACACCGGGATACATGTGTCTTTTTCAATTTTGGTTTCCTCAGGGTATATGCCTAGGAGTAGGATTTCTGGGTCATATCATGGTTTTATTCCTAGTTTTTAAAGGAATCTCAGCCCCAGGACTTCTGCTGGAATCCTGTCTTCGGGGATTGCCAAGCTGGTCAGAATGAAAACCTGGATATACAAGGGGTCATCTTTGCTACCATGGAAAGAGGACCTGCCAGGTAGTGGAGTCAACACAGATGATAACAGAACTGAGAAATGGAGATGGACTAAGTCCCAGTGACATTGTTTGAGTCCCCAAGTCTAAAGGTCTGTATAGTCAAAGCTGTGATTTTTCCAGTAGTCATGTACAGGTGTGAGAGTTGGACCATAAAGAGGCTGAGCACCAAAGAATGGATGCTTTCAAATTGTGATGATGGAGAAGACTCTTGAGAGTCCCTTGGACAACAAGGAGATCAAACCAGTCAACCCTAAAGGAAATCAACCTTGAGTATTCATTGGAAGGACTGATGCTGAAGCTGAAGCTCCAATACTTTGGCCACCTGATGGAAACAGCTGATTCACTGGAAAAGACCCTGATGCTGGGGAAGATTGAGGGCAGGAGGAAGAGGAGAGGATGAGATGGTTGGATGACATCACTGACTTATTGGACATGAGTTTGAACAAATTCCTAGAGACAATGAAGGACAGGGATGCCTGGCGAGCTGCAGTCCATNACCTCTTCTTGGGAGAAGGACTGTCCAGGTGTTGGAGGGCCAAGTGGGACCTGGAGAGGGAGCCATTCGGCTTGCGGGGGTCCCCCTTCCCGAATCAAGTCGAGAGGTGGCCCAGTGCTAGAGCCAACCCGTGAGACCAGGCATGCCAAGGAAGCCCCTGATGTGTGCGAGCAGAGGGCCCCCTGGGGGTGGGGGGCCTAGGGTCAGGGTCTGCCCCTCCCTTCCCTTTTCCCAGTGGGGAGGGGTATCAGCCCTGAGCCCACTCACCATCCACCAGCAGGGCCCAGAGCAGGCTTAGGCCATGGATACAGATGTCCCTGTTCCTGGGGAGGCTGTCCAGGTGCTTCAGGATATCCTCAAACAGCCCAGCCCTCTGCAGCTCATCTATGGCCGGTCCTGTGGGTGGGCCCTGGAGTGAGGCCATGGGAAGCCCCTCCTCAGGAGGCCTTCCGTGGGGGCCCCTCCTGTCTCCTGACCTCGGGCATCACGATCTCCATGCATGCTTACTCACTAGAGCCTGCTCTGGGCCAGCCTCATCCCCAGCTTGGGACTCAGAAACAAGGGTACTATTGGTCCATCCCCTGGGCCACCATTCCAGCACCTCGTGTCCCGTCACTGGTNGGGGCCCCTCCTGTCTCCTGACCTCGGGCATCACGATCTCCATGCATGCTTACTCACTAGAGCCTGCTCTGGGCCAGCCTCATCCCCAGCTTGGGACTCAGAAACAAGGGTACTATTGGTCCATCCCCTGGGCCACCATTCCAGCACCTCGTGTCCCGTCACTGGTATGGGACCAGCCTCCAGGGCTTCTCTGCCAAGGTATTTCTCTCGGGGGGTGAGCGGACATTGCCAAGTGGCCCTGACTTACACCTGTTGTCCCAGCATGACGGTGCATGGCAGCCCTTTTCACGCCCTGCCGTGAGGTCAGTGGACTGCGGTGGGCCAGTTAGTGTGGCCAGGCTCCAGGTGAGGGCCTGGGCTCTCTGGGGCCCCAGCTTCCCTTTGCAGAGGTGAGTGGTCAGACGAGAGTCAACTCGGGTAAGGCCTGGGGAGTGACCCTCTCTCCCACGCCACCCCTCAACCAGGACTCGCCAGTGGCCATTGTGAGGTGGGGCGGAGGGGCAGCAGGGGCAGGAGCCTGAAGCCCATGGTGGTGGTGCCGCCTGGCAGGGCCCGTGCCCATAGGCAGAGGGATGCACGTGGGCACAGGGCAGCTGGAGGCAGTGTCTGTGCCCCCATGGAGGGGCTGGGTGCCGCCGCCCTGTGCCTGGCGCCCGAGGACGGCCCAGGCGGCGCCCACCTTGGCTGGCCACGATGGTGAGCAGGCTGTAGACGGCGGCCCGGAGCTGCTGCTCCGCGGGGTGGCTCTGCAGGACGCCCAGCAGTACAGCAGTGGTGGTGCTGGCGTTCGCTACTGTGGCTGCCGGGTCCTGGGCCAGCGCTGCGCGGGCCACGGAGAGGAGGGTTTACTCTGGGCTGGGGACTTGGGGGGGCCTCCGTGCTTGCAGGGAGGATGCTGAGGTCAGGGCACAGAGCGGGTCCCCACAAGTGCTTGTGTGACTGAGTCAAGGACCGCGGGGATGGGAGCCCGTGCCAGGGTGGGCACGTGTCAGAATGGACACACAAAGCATCACGTGGGGATTCACCCCAAGTAATAAAGCTCAGAAACAGTGAAATAATTCCAGTTTAAAAGCCAGCTATTTAAAGCTTTCTTTAAAGACTCCAGGAGGAGCCCTGACCGTTGGCGGCAGCCTCTCTCACTGGCTCCTCAGCTGACCCCCTGGAAGCCCACACTAGGACCCCGCCCAGCCTGCCTGGGGTCGGGGGGGCAGGTGGTCACACCACAGAACCCCCCAGTCCAGCTCCCCCTCTTGTGCCTGGAGACCAACCAGAGCAGGGAGGAGCTGGCCCAGGCCCAGGGCCCCAGAGCAGGTCACAGGCACACTGTGCCGTCATCCTGGGGTGAGGCTGGGTGGCAGAACGCCCAGAGGGTCCGGATGTCAAGGCCAGACCTGGTGAAGGGGGGTGGGGGGAGGCCACTCTGGACCCAAGGTGGGTGTTGGGGNAACCTTTGACTTATTACACTGAGATAGTCTTGTTCCATTCCTGGTTTTCTGAGTGTTTTTTTTTTTCATCATAAAAGGGTTTTTATCAAAAAAGTTTATCATATTGTCAAATGCTTTTTTTTTTTCATTTTTTAAATGATCATGTAACCCCCCCAGTCATTCTGTTTTAGTGGCATAATATATCGATTAATTTTCATATGTTGAACCATCCTTGCATTCCAGGAATAAATTCCATTTGGTCATGGTGTATAATCCTTCCAATATACTGCTGAACTCTGCTTGCTGGCCATTTGTTGAGGAATTTTGTATCAGTGTTTATAAAGGATGTTGCTCTGTAGTCTTCTTGTAGTGTGTTTGTCTGACTTTGGTATCAGGATAATTAATTGCTGGCCTCATAGTGAGTTGGGAAATGTTGCCTTCTCTTCAATTTGGGGGAAATTTTTGAGGAGGATTGGATTGGGTCTCTATAAATGTGTGATAGAATTTACCACTGAAGCCACTGTATCCAGGGCTTTGTTTGTTGGAAGATTTTTTATTTGACTTCCACTCCTTACTAACTATAGCTCTGTTTTTCTATTTCTCTGTGATTTAGTCTTGGCAGGTTTTGTGTTTCAACGGATTTGTTTCATCTAGGTTATCCAGTCTGCGGGTGTACAGTTGTTCATAGTGCTCTCTGATAATCCTGTTTCTGTAAAATTGGTAATATTTTCCCCTAAATTTCTGATTTTTGTAATCTGAGCCTTCTGTGTCTCCTGGGTCTAGCTAGCTAAAGGTTTGTCAATTTTGTTGGTCTTTTTAAAGAGCCGAATCTTGGTTCCACTGGTTTTCTCTATTTTTTTATATCCTGCATTCCACTTGACTCTGCCTCATACTTATTGCTTCCTTTCTCTGCTGTCTTTGGGTTTAGTCTGCTCTTTTTTCTAGTTCCTTCATTTGTGAAGTGAGGTTATTGAGTTCAAGTCTTTCTTGTGTTTTAACAGAAGCATTTATAGCTATAAATTTCCTCCTCAGCAATGCTTTCACTGCGTCCCATATGCAGGCATGTTGTGGCTTTGTCTTCATTCATCTCTAAGTAATTTGTAAATTCATTTTTTATTTCCTCTTTGATCTTTTGCTTATTTAGAAATGTGTTGTTTACTTTATACAATTTTGTGAATTTTTATTTTTCCTTTGGTTATTGATTTCTAACTTCAGCTTCCTGTGGTCATATCATATTTTCTATGATATCGATCTTTTAAAATCTCTTGAAACTCAGTGGCTGAAAATGTAGTCTGTCTTGGAAAATGAGAATGCTCCGTGTGCGTGTCCTTGTTGGGTAGTGTTAGGTGCTGTCTCTTAGATCTAGTTGTTTTTATTGTTGTTTACGTCTCTGTTTCCTTACTTATGGTTTTCCCAGGTGGCTCAGTGGTAAAGAGTCTGCCTGCAGTGCAGGAGCCCTGCATTCATTCCCTAGGTCAAGGGAGATGCCCTGGAGAAGGGGATGGCTGCCCACACCAGTCTTCTTGCCTGGAGAATCCCACGGCGATGCAGTCCGTGGGGCTATGTTGCGGTTGCTGTCGCCATTACTGTGAGTGGGATATTCAAACCTCCAACCGCTACTGTAGAACTACTGTCCATCTTTCCCTTCAGTTCTGTTAGTTTTCCTTCATATATTTTCATGGTCTACGGATATTTTAATGTAGATGCTTGTATTGTTGCATCTTCTTGCTGCATCAGGAATAGCATATCACCCTTGGTCTCTTAGAACCAGTTTTCATTTGCATTGTTTTGTCTGATATTAATGTAGCCACCCTTCCTGTGTTTTCATTACTGTTTGAATGGAGTATCTTTTTCTGTCCTTTCCATTGCAACCTGTTTATATCTTTAAAAGGAGTCTCTTGCAGACAGCATATAGTTGGACCATGCGTTTTTATTCATACTTCCAATCTCTCTGTCTTTCTACGTTTCCTCTGACCATGAGGAGAAGAGGTGAGGGACTCATAAATTCAGCATGTCCTGCTGCTCTGCTCAGCAGTGTGTTCATCAGCTGCTTCACAAGGTGCCTTTGTCTCTATTGTGGGCCGGCTGTGCCCCCACCCCTCACCTGGACTGCGCACCAGTCCGTGTGGTTGTCAGAGCTGCTGTTGGGAGGGAGGGTCCTGCATCACAGTTAGCGGTCACCGTGCAGTGTGGACCTGAGTCCTCAGCCTCGGAGTCCTAGGCGAGTCTCGAGCTTATGGGGAGATGCTGGACCCCGTTGCTGGTCACAGTGCCGCTGGAGAATTCCTTCTTTCTCTCCTTCTGTTTGGTGAAGTATTTACTATTTTTACTTCTTTCCGTTTGTCTCCTTGGATCCACTTTACTTAGGAGACTGATTCTGTGAGCTGAGTATTCCATCATGAGTCAACATTTGTATTTTGTAATCTCTCATTTTGGTAAATTATTATTTTTGTTCGTACAAGATCTTTTTTCGAGAATTATTTGGTGCGCAAATTAAACCATCTTGAATTGTGGACACTGTTAGTAAGATTGTGTTTGTTGCTTTCATAGTCTCGCCTCAAGGAACTGGAGCAAGAAGCCCATTTTGTTGCAGGAGAACGGTTTCTTATCACGAGTAATCATCAGCTTCGAGAGGTAAAGCTGAGTTTCGGTTCTTTGATAGAACATGCTTCCTATTCAGGGGTTAAGGGGAGATTTATTCTGAGTTTATGAGCATTATTCTGTGTGGCTGTCTGAAAATTACATAGGTGGCTCATGTTCTCTCACGCTGAGATTCATTGCTTCAAGGCCCCTAAATCCGAGAGCAGGACCGAGTCAGGACCTACGCCTTTGGGAGCACCTGATTGGGGTGTCTCTCTGGCCGGCTGCTGGCCTCTGTGATGGTGACGTGCAGGTCCTCTGAGGGCAGGGACCGCTCGCCACAGGACGTTGCCTCTGTTGCAGATCCTGTTTGGCAAGCTGCGGCTGCACCTGCTGCGCCCACAGGACGCGCTCCCCATGACGGGGCTGCGGAGACTCCCGTCCACGTCGGAAGCCGTGGTAAGGTTCGACAGTGTCCCCTTGCTCTCTGAAAGGGCAGCACATCCACACGGCAAGCGAGTCCCTCTCAGGCCCTGGGCTCCCTGTGGCGGATGAGCTTGCAGCAACCTCCCGGGTGCTGCTTCATGATGGTGAGCAGCACCTCCACCAGCTCCGCCGGCCACGGCAGACCTGGGGGTGGACAGGAGCAGGTGGGGGGGGAGTCGGGGGCGTCGTGCGTGGGCCCTGGGTGGCCGGACGCCATTCGTCAGGCGTGCGGGGCGCCTGCCACAGCTCTGCCGTGCCGGCTTCCTATCGCAGCAGCTCTACAAGGTCAGCCCTCCGCTGACACACCAGAACCCAGCTGGTGTGACTGCAGAGCGCCAGCACCCTTGGCCGCGGCTGCCCTCAGGGGGCGTCTGTGGGCCCCTCAGACTGTTGGCGGCCTGGGGCCTGTGCCAAGCACGGGGAGGGGAGCAGGCCGTGGCAGCAGGTTCCGGGCCTGGCTGTGCCCCTTCCCACTGCTGTCCTCATGGTGAGAGTGACAGGTCAGAGGTGCTGGCGCCAGGGAAGCTGAGTCGTGGCTGGCCCGTCTCCAGACAAGGTGCCTGAGGCTGCAGTGGCCACCAAGGCCCCCTTCGGAAGGGACTCAGCACCATCCTCACCTTCCCCGGGAGCAGATTCTCTTTGCCCATGGACCCTGTCCTGGCCACAGCCCAGCTCGATGGGATTGCAGGGAGGGAGGAGGGAAGGGAAACGGCCGAGGGGAGGTCTCCGTGGCCTCAGGAGAGGGCTGGGGCTTGGCCTCTGCGATCTCTGCAGCCCAGCCACTGGGACAGCCTGCTATGGAAGGATGGACGATGGACAAATGGACAGTGGGTGGATGGAGGAGGAGGATGGACGTTGGATGGAGGGGACAGGTGGTGGGTGGATGGATGGATGATGGACAAATGGACGGCGGATGGAAGGGACCGATGGTGGTGGGTGCATGGGTGCATGAATGTAATATTCAGGCTGGTGAGACAGGTTGAGTGCAGAGATCTTCCAAAACCATGTTTTGGTAGAATTAACGGTATTAGTATTAACACTTCACGGAGATGCACTCTTGAGAGGTGAGTAGGTTGGTGCGTCTGCGCAGGCAGTGAGCAGCGTCTGTGAAAACGTGAAATACTCGGGCCTGCACATCTGGGGTCATACTACGCAGAAGCGGACGGAGCGCACGAACGCCCCGAGGTGGTCCGTGTGAGCTCGGTTATGACCCTGGGAAGTCAGCAGCCACTCATGCCTGACCAGAGGGACGGTGGAGGTGGGATGTCTGTGCAGCATCCATGAAAAGCAGGTGGAATGAGGCCACAGGAGATGGTCCTGACCCCGAGCCACCCACCACCCACCACCCTCGGCTCAGTAAGAGAAGTCCAGGCCCCTGCTCCCGCCGATGCTGAGGGATCAGGCCTCAGAGTCCTGGGAGGAGCGCTGGAGGGGGCAGGGCTCCCCAGGGAGCGGGCGGAGTGGAGCTGGGACGGGGGCTCTACCCAGCTGGTCTTCAGTCATCCTCAGGAGCCTCTTCAGGGCCCTGTGCTGGACTTCGGGCCGGCTGGAGAAGTTCTGCATGACCTCTGCAGGGGACAGGGCAGCGTGGGGAGGGCTCGACTCAGGGCCCGTCTGTGACCCCACCACAGAGAGAGGTGACCAGGCGTGAGGCCACGCCCTTATCCCCACCTCCTGGGCGGAGCCACCGGGGCAAAGTCCAGGGTCAGCCTCAGCGCCCACCCAGGGGGTTCAAGTCGGGCGACTCCCTCCAGGCCACTCAGCCAGTGATGGGCTTCATCTGGACCCAGCTGTCCGCCTTCAAAGCCCGTGACCACGAGATGGGGAGACTGGGCAGCTAGGACCCAGGGGGTGCCCCTTCCCCAGAAAGGGAGGCAGCGGTGGTCCACTGGCGGTAGGTGGGGGGAGGGTGTCCCTTGTCGTGACCCAGGCAGGTGCCACTGACGGGGAGGAAGGAGTGAATGGCCCACCCACACCAGGGGTGAGGGGCTGGGGGGCAGAGCCAGGCCTGAACTGAAGGTGACCTCCAGTCCCACCGTCCCACCCCAGAGCGGAGGTGGGGCCCCGGCCACACAGGCGGAGGGGTGTACTGAGCAGGGGCGAGCCCACCGGCCGCCCGGGAGCAGAGGTCCAGGGGACCCCCATCTTTATAAAGAGGCCACGGGGCCCCCATGTGCCGGCCCCTGGGGACCCCGTCGTCACCGAAGATGCTGGCCACGTTGCTCTCGAGCAGCATGTCGATGATGAACTCGGGCACCACCTGCCAGCTCAGCACCAGGGCGTCACTGGAGGACCGGAAGTTGCTGTGCTCCAAGATGAAGTGAACCACGTCCCTGGGGAGCAGCAGAGAGCCGCTGCCTGCGCCCGCGCCCCAGTCGCCGGCAGCTGCATCGCCCCCACCTGCTGTGGGCGCCCACTTTGCAAGCACCTCTCACAGCGGGCGCCCCAGCATGTCCCGTCCAGGAGGGACCCCTCCCTCCATAACATAGACCGGAAAAAAAAAATTCCCGGCTGTGTTGAAGGAAAGGTGAACAGAACTCAGGATGGATCATTTTGTTGTTCTGACTTTAAATACCTTCGAATTCAAACATGCTCCTGGGCCCGGGGCCGTGGCCCCTGTAGGGCCAGGGCTCAGAGACGTGGCCACAGTTTGGGATGGCCCAGCTCAGGGGAGCCACTGTCTGTGGATGAAGCACTTTGTGGCATTGAAACCCTAAGTGGCCGCTGAGAGACTGAGAGGGGAAGACGGTGACAGACAAGAGTGAGGTGGGACCCCGGCGCCTGAGCGCACCTCACGGTGACTCGCTTCGCGGGGTCGGCCTGGAGCATCAGCGGCAAGAGGGCCTGGAAGGTTTTCGCATCGGGGACCTTCCTCTCCTCCATGGTCCTCAGGACACTGCTCAGGCTGGCAGGGGAGCTCCGGATGGACTTGCGCAGGTGCATGGCTTCCAGCGTCTAGGAGAGAGGACCGTGTGTACTCTCCCTGCGGGAGGGAGGAGGCCTGACCCCGGGCAGAGGGAGCTGTCAGGAAGGCGTGGAGGCCACCTGTGCCCCGGAGTTCTGGTCTAAAGAAGAAATGCAGGTTCGGAGAAAAGCCATCTCACTGGCCAGAGGGAGCGGGGCAGCCTCCCTCCACGGCCGGGACCCCACGCTGGGCTGGGCAGCGCACCTGAGCTTGGCGGATCTCTTCCCCCCAAGGGGCGGCTGTTGGGGGCAAGTTGCCATGTTACCAGCATCGCCCACACACAAGGGCCCAGCGGGGTGGAACGCCAGGGACTTCACATGGGGCACACCCACGGCAGGGGGATGCCATGGGGAGTGTGTGCCCCTCTCAGGGCCAAGGTGGGCTCCCAGGGCCTGAGGGGCGGGGTNACTATTTTGCCTGCTCTTCGCTGACCCATCTCTTTAACTTCTATCCACTTATCGAGATGTGGATCATACTTGTCCACAGTAGACAGAGAAGCTACTCCATCATTGCCACCTACTGCATAAACATGGTTCACGGAGCCAACACCTCCACGGGGAGTATTCATTGGTGCCACTGTACTCCACTGATCAGATTCTATGTCGTATCTCTCCACGTCGTTGAAGCAGGTGTTGTCATCTAACCCTCCAGTGGCATAAATTGGGCCTCCCAAGGAAGCCAGGGCAATTCCTCGCCTCTTTGTGTACATTGACGTCTTCATCATCCATTTATTAGTGAGAGGGTCAACCATCTCCATGCTACCTAAATGTTCATTGCCATCATGTCCACCCACTGCATACACTTTACCTTCCACTGAGTTTACACCCACATGTCGCCTTTGACTGTTCATTTCTGGTCCAAAGAACCAACTGTTTTTGTTGATAGAATAGCATTCAATACTGTGGAAGGGGTCACCTGATCCACCTCGACCACCTACACAAAACAGTACTCCAGCAGTATGCTTCCTTGGGGTAGTCTGCACAGAGTATTCCAAGTCAAGTACTGCTCTGCTAGTCAAGTGAAGGTGGGACTTTCTTGCTTCATCTAATAAATCTCTGCATTTTAGATTTTGTTTGACAATCTGTTCTTTTGCAACAACACCCATGAGAAAGTCAACTGGCAACAGTGGCAAACGAACCTGTGCAAGTGTGTCATCCAACCATTGGGGATGATGTTGAGGATTGGCAAGCACTTGATGGCAGCACTGTAGACCTGCTTTTCATTCTTAGTGTTGAGGTCACTGGAGGACACAAGCTTATGGAGATGCTGAGGTGACACACNACCTGTGCAAGTGTGTCATCCAACCATTGGGGATGATGTTGAGGATTGGCAAGCACTTGATGGCAGCACTGTAGACCTGCTTTTCATTCTTAGTGTTGAGGTCACTGGAGGACACAAGCTTATGGAGATGCTGAGGTGACACACTTATGAAGCCTTCACACTCCACCACTTCAGTAAAATGCTCACAGGCATACGGATCCGCCATGTCCATTTAGGTCTATTCACTTGTGACTTTATGCAGAGGCTCTTACCGCCAGACAGTTGGAGGGATAAAAATGTAACTTCATGTATTCACAACAAGCTGTAGCCACCAGTTCATCCTGTAGAATACAGGCTGCATATAAGAGAGGCTGGACATTGTCAACTGTCAAAGTGAGCCATGAAGAATAGACAAGCTTTACCAAGTCTTCTACTGCATCACCATCAAAATCTGTTGTTTCAATCAGTGTGTGCTTGGCTTCAGCCATTTCAGAGAGAAACATGGCTTTGAAGTAGGCAGTAACACAAGCCAATGCCAGTTTGTGACAGGAGACTAGCTTTGAGCCAACCTTCAGTGTGACATCACAGAGTTCTCCATTTTCATAAAACTGAAGAAGAGAACCATGAAAATCTTTCCAAGCTTCATTTGCTTCAGAGAGAAAGGCGTCTTCTCCATCACCATCACCAAGTGAAGATCTGTTCTTTATTTGCTGTTGTCTTTTCCCTTTTGTGAAGCGATTCCTAGCCTGTTTTGCATTCACAGCTACTGAAGCCATTTGCAACACTCTTCTTTTAATACAGTTCTCTTCTGAAACATCCCATTTATTCTTTCGTAAAGGATGGGGAGAAGGCAGAAGGTAGATGGCAGTCCACTAAACTTCACATAGTTTTCAAAAACTACTCAAATGCCACTGTCGTTTGCTCAGTCCTCGGCTGGTTCCCTCCGCTCGGTTCCCCGCCCCCGCTCCCAGCCTCGCCAAGGATGCAGCCGAGCTGCCAGGTTCCTGCAGCCCTGGACCCATATTTTCTATTATATGTCTAGCCTAGATGCTTTAATATAGTGTTCGTGGCTTCTTCACCTTGATTTCTGGTAAGTCTTTCATGCTTACTTGGCTGCTGTTTCTAATTTTCCCACCATTCCCAGTTGCACTACTTGCACTCTTTTACTGTATAAATGCACGTTAATGTTTTCTTGTTTTTGTTCACGCTGATCCCTCTTTTTGTAGTTGCTCTTTCTCTCGCTGTTTTTTTTTTAATTGTTTTATTTTTGGTTGCGCTGGGCTTGGTTGCTCTGGGTCTTCGTTGCTTTCAGTAGTTGCGATGAGTAGAGGCACCTGTTCGTGCATAGGCTTGTCATTGCAGTGGCTTCTCTTGTTTCACAGGCTGTGGGTGCAGGGGCTTCCGTAGTTGCAACATGCAGGCCCAGTAGTGGGGCTTGAGGACTGTAGAGCAATGACTCAGTAGTCACAGCACGGGGGCTTAGTTGCTCCAAGGCATGGGAAGTCTTCCTGGACTGGATATAGAACCCACGTCCCCTGCGATGGCTGCTGTTGCTGCTCAGTCACTCAGTCGTGTCCAGCTCTTTGTGACCTTGTGGACTGTAGCCCACCAGGCTCCTTTGTCCACGGGATTCTTCAGGCAAGAATACTGGGGTGGGTTGCCATGCCCTTCTTGGGATTTTCCCGACCCAGGGATCGAACCTGAGTCTCCTATGTTGCATTGGCAGGCAGATTCTTATCCACTATACCACCAGAGAAGTCTTCTTTCTAACTGCCTGATAGTCTTCTACTCATACCCTGCTCAGATATTACATACCTCTTACCAGGTCCCTCTTCCCTACCATCTCTGCTCTTTTACCTGTGTTTGCATAGCCCTTTATATGGATGATACAGGAGGCTGTAACATGGCCATCCCAATACCTAAGCCACTAGCTGGCTATGAGGGTTTTGAAGGTAAGAGCTGAGTTTTCATCCACAGCATATGTCACACTAATAGTCGTAGTAGAAACTTGGTGAACACGTGTTCTTTGATGTTTTTCCCTTAGTTTTTTTAGTTCCTTTGTTTCCTTATCTGTAAACCAAAGAGAGCCAGACAAGATTTTCTTCTGTCATTAAAAAGTATTTTATGATTCCCAGATAATACCTCAGTGGTAGTGTAAGGTGACAAAAAAAAGTGAATTCCAAGAATGCAAGCTTTTTAAAACCTTTGAATATACAGTGACTCTTTTAGATTTAACTTCATTTGCATGTAGTTCTCTGGCACTTATATGAATTGAGAGTTAATGTTAAAAACAATGGAGTCACTCTAATGCAGTAGTTCTGAAAGTGTGGTCCATGAGAGGAAAACTTTAGGACGTTATTTGTCTGTTAACATGCTGGGATTTGTACTGATAGTGCAGAAGCAATGGATGGTTATGTAAAACCGTGGGAACCTTAGCACAAATCAAGTCAGAGGCACTAATTACACGAGCACTAGTCATTTTATTTTTCATTTTATTTTTCACTGCCACACATTCATTAAAAAATGTTTATTTCACTTATTGTCCTGGGTGAAGCAGTAAAAATTATTAATAGTATTATAGCTTATCCCTTAAGTACACAATTTCTTAAGTACACATGCCTTATGTGGCACTTCTGCATACTTACGTACAGAGGTTGTCTTAAAGAAAAACATTTGTGCGTTTGATTGGTTTCTGAGCTGAACAAGCTGCTTGATGGAATTTTCCAATTTTACTTGGAGAAAATGACAAACTGATTATTCAGACAAATAGCAAATAAACATATGGTAACTATTTCTCCAAATACACCTGTTATTAAAAAAAACTGCTTATAGTATTTGTTGCCAATGAGAAATATTTAAAGTTTTTAAGTGCAAATTAGAATTTTGGAAAACATATCTGCCACTGTGAGACTGAGACTGACAATATCCTGGTGATGAGATCCTGTATAATATATCAACATTTGGAAGATCTGCTTTTAACATAATGAACCAGTATTTTTCAAATGACTAATTTTCCAGAGAGATCAGTTGTGATATTTTACAATCATACATTGGTAAATGATCCATTCAAAGTACAAGATATGACAAGAGTAAGAAAAGTTTGGTATGATTTCAGATTCTATTTTACAGCTAGCCTTTAAGAAACTACCACCTTTTGAGTTTTGGTGTAATATAAAAAAATATCCACGGTTATCTGCAAAGGCTATAAAAGTTCTCCTGCCTTTTCCAACTCTACATATCTTTGTGAGACACTTTTTTTTGTTTAAACAAAACATGTTTGAGGATTGAATGCAGAAGCAGATATGAGAATCCAACTGTTCTCTATTTACCCACATATTAAAGAGACTTAAGCAGTGTGCTTTTTCTCTATTGTTTTAGAACAAACAATTTATTTTAATAAAAATGGGCTTTATATTAACATAATGGGGTTAATACTGTTATTTTTAATGAATTAATATTAAAAAATTCTGTTTTGATATCTAACATAAATGCTGATAGTTATGATTCACATGAACAAAACTCTTTGGCGCCTTCAGTAATGTTAAAGTTTAAAAAGGGTTCTGAGGCCAAACAGATTGAGAGTTGCTGCTTTGATATTCTGAAATATTTCTGAATCACTAAGGAAACATAGTATTGGCTTGCAAACAGGAGATACGACTAACCAATATGTGACTAACCACGCTATGTGTTTACTTTAAATTAGTAATGGGTTATATATGACAAGTTAGGAATTACTGTTGATTAATCAGAAACATACATAAGCTATGTTAGATGCTGTGCTAATATGTAACAAATATTAGAAATGTGAATCATAAAATATGACTAGTTCTGTAAAGATGTTTAGAAATGGAATGGGATGCTCAGTTTTTTCAAGGAATAGCTAGTAGAGATATCACCTGACATATTCCATTAATTTGTTTATATTCTGACTTCTGACACTGAAATGAAAGCTCTGTGAGAGCAGTGGCTTTGTTTTATTCATTGCGGTAGTCCTGGTGCCCAGAACAGTACTGAGTGCTGAGTCGCTTCAATTGTGTCTGACTCTGTGCAACCCAGTGGATTGTAGCTTGCCAGGCTTCTCTGTCCGTGGGATTTTCCAGGCAAGAATACTGGGAGTGGATTGCCATGCCTTTCTCCAGGGGATCTTCCCAGCCTGGAGATGGAACCTGCCTTGCTTATATCTCTTGCATTGGCAGGCGGGTTCTTTACCACTCTGCCACCTGGGAAGCCCACTTGACACATAGTAGTCAGTAAACATTTTTTGTGTAAACACTTTTATTTTACCCCCCGTTTTTTAATATTTTGCTATGTATATAATTCTAGGTTGGTAGTTTTCTTTCAACACTTTAAAGATTCCATTGTTTTCTGGCTTCTATTGTTTGTGGTAGGAGGAGGAAACTAAAGTGAAAGTGAAGTTGCTCACTCGTATCTGACTCTGCGATCCCACGGACTGTAGCCTACCCGGCTTCTCCGTCCATGGGATTCTCCAGGCAAGAATACTGGAGTGGGTTGCCATTTCCTTCTCCAGGGATCTTCCTGACCCAGGGATTGAACCCAGGTCTCTCACATTGGAGGCAGACGCTTTAACCTCTGAGCCACCAGGGAAGCCCAGGAGGAAGCTAAGGAACCTTTTAATCTGGGTGTTTGTAATATTTTTGTCTTTGTGTCCAGTTGTGGTTTTCTTTGTTTATTTTGCTTTGTGTTTTCAGATTCTTTTGAATCTTTGGGGGTGATGTCTTATGGGTTTTGGAAATTCTCAGTTTTGCCTTTACCCTGTTTCCTCCAGTTGCACATCTGTTAGAGCTTTTTATTATGTTCCATATGTGTTCGATGCTCTTTTTTGTATCTTATATCCTTTTTTCTTTGTGCTTCAATTTGATTGATTTCTATTGATCTGTTGTCTGAGTCTCTACATNGCCACCCATCCACCCACCCGTCCACCTGTCTGCATGTCCAGCCACCCGCTCACCCGTCCACCAAGGGCAGCGTGCCACCAGTACCTGCCGGCCCAGGACTCTGTCGTTCTCCCGTGGAGAGCCGCCCTCTCCTCTCACCACCCTGATGGCTGTTAGGCTTGAAGCCCAGCTCCCTTTGCCCTGTGGTCTTTTCAGAGGATGGAAATGTCTCTCTGATCCTCACCTCTACCATCTCCTGGGTTACTCTGAGGGTCAGTAAAGAAATCCAGCCCGAGGGGCTTCCCTGGTGACGCAGGGGATAAGAACTCTCCTGCCAGTGCAGGGGATACCGGTTCAGTTTCTGGTCCGGGAAGACCCCACAGGCTGCGGAGCAACCAAGCCTGGGGACCACACCTATGGAGCCCGAGTTCTGCAGCCCGCGAGTTGCAGCTCACGGAGCCTGCACGCTCCAGGGCCCGCTGGCCGCAACTGCTGAAGCCGTGTGCTAGAGCCTGTGCTCCAAAACGAGACGCCTGCGCAGTGAGCAGCCGGCACACCGCGTCTAGAGAGCAGCCCCGCCGTCTGGAGCTGGAGGAAGCCGTGCAGCGATGGAGACCCCGTGCGGCCACAGATAAAGAAACAACCCGAGCTATGCCCGGCCGCCACCAGCCCTCCCCGCGCGTCCTCCCCCTGCTTCCTGCGGAGGCCTCCCTCGCCCTCCATGAAGGGGAACATTTTCTGGGTGTCTTCTGGACCCTGCGCACGCCCCACCCCTTGGTTGCACCCTGCTCGGTTACAGCCCAAGCAAGGGGGCCTCTGTGGAGTCCACAGGGGTCTCCGGGGGGCGGTCGCTGGGGAACTTCTGAGCAAGCAGAGGTTTGCTATTGCCCTGTTCCAGCTCCTAGAGTGGCCCCCGCCCTAGACCCCTCTTGAGGGAATGGCCCCCTGCTGCTCCCAGCCACTGCTGCCCCCAGCCGGGCTGGCCAGCCACCTTCCTCCACCCGGACGTTCCACTTGGCCTTGTCGGTCATGAGCGTGTTGGAGCTCAGATCCTGCAGTTTGCAGTGGTCGTCGCTGACGAGGGCGATGTTGGAGGGCTTGAGGTTCCTGCAACCGAGGTTCCTTCAGCCCGCTGCCTGGCGGGGCCGCATCTGCGAGCCCTCCACTCCCGCCACACCTCGGGCCCCCATCCCTTCTCCCGCCTCGGTGAATGCCCTGCTGGGACCACTTTTTAAATAACACTGCTCGTAAGTGNTGTTGGAGGGCTTGAGGTTCCTGCAACCGAGGTTCCTTCAGCCCGCTGCCTGGCGGGGCCGCGTCTGCGAGCCCTCCACTCCCGCCACACCTTGGGCCCCCATCCCTTCTCCCGCCTCGGTGAATGCCCTGCTGGGACCACTTTTAAAATAACACTGCTCGTAAGTGTGAGTACACTCAGTCACTTCAAATGGGGCAAACGAGGTCCCTCCACTGGTAGGCTTCCAGATCTCAGCCGAAAGCTCGTGGGGGCCTGGCTCCCATCAGTGACTTTAACAGGATCGCGAGCGCTCCGGGCCTATGTTGGTTCACGTGGTTTTCTCTCCTTCAAACACGGGCGGGTCCTTCCGATGGTGACTCTAGAGCATAGCTGCACTGCTGCAGCGGCTCCCAGGGTCGAAAGCTCGGCCTGGGAGGGCCCAGAGGCCGCGGGTGCTATCTGCTTCTTTCCTTGCACTTTAGAACCTCCTGCCCCTTGTGTGCCTGGGGAGGATCCTGGAGGGGGTGGCACTCCCTCTGAGTCTGGGAGGTGCTCCGGGAGGAGCAGGGCGTGCCCTCATCCAGCTACCCCTCCCTCCCATGGGCCTGCCCCTGGCGGACGCTGCCCGGGAAGGCGCCACCCCCAGGAGGGGCCTGGCCACCCGCTCACCTGTGGATGATGTCCAACTGGTGCAGGTAATCCAGTGCGTCCAGCACCTGGCCCAGCATGTTCTGCAGCCACTGGGGAGAAAGAGACGCCGGGATGGGGGGCCGGCAAGCATCTGCCCTTCACAGGAAGCTCGGGGCTGCTCAGCACAGCCCGCGGGGTCAAGGCCCGTTCCCGCCCTGTGGGTTGAGATGGGCCTGAAGCCAGTGGCCAACAGCTCAGAACCAGCACTGGAGCTCCTGCTGTGGGCTGCGTGGGGGCTCTCAGGACAGCAAGACCTCGTCAGTTGCAAGGTCCTGGGTTCCAGCCCCACCTGCACCCCACCCCTCGATGGTACCAGAGATGCTGAGTGTTCAGCTCTCACTTGGGACTTCCCTGTGCAGGTCATTAGTGTGAAAAGAGCCCTGAGAACATTCTGGAAGCAACAAGATGCATGTAGTTTCTAGGGCAGTGGTTTTCACACCATGTTCCTTAGGATCCTGGACCCCACCCAGGGTGCCAGAGAGGGGCTGAGGGGCAGGACCTCGGACTTCCTACTCCCACTGACCCCAGGCCCCTGAGTAGAGTGCCTCTGATCTCCTTACTGGGGTTCTGAGAACATCCTGTGCTTGACAGGGTTCTGCAAACAGAAAGTTTTAAACCCACTCTGAGCCTATCTAGAGGCCCACCTTGGGAGAGGAGCTGGGTGCCCCTTGGAACACCCCACCACCACCCATCCACCACCAGCAGGGAGACGGTTCCCAGAGGCCCACAGAACAGAGGTGTGTTCAGAGCAAATGTCGTGTGGTGTGAGTCACAGGCCTACATGTGAAAGCGAGATAGATCCAGTCTGAGGACAACAGAGCAAAACACTATCCTAATCCTGGGCCAAGAACAGCTTCCCCGAAGGCTCAGAGGGCACCAACCAGAGGAAACACTGATGAACCGCAGCTTGTGACAGCGAAGAAAGTGAGCCGGCAGCCGCAGACCAGGAGGAGACGCTTGGACACCGTGTCCAGAATACAGACACAGCTTGTACGAGTTGGTGAAACGGCTGACCCTGTGTTCAAACGGGCCAGGGCCTGGACAGACACCGAAGAAGATGCCCAAACGGCCATGCTTAGGGTCAGTGAAGCTGAAACGCGAGGTTTACTTAAAACTGAAAAGGCTGGGGCTTCCCGGCCCTGTGGTCAGTACTCTGTGCACCCAGTGCTGGGGGCGTGGGTTTGACCCCTGGTCGGGCATGAGCTCCCACACACCGCAAGTGAGAGTTCACGCGCCACAGCGAGAGATCCCACGTGCCCCAGGGAAGACTGCAGATCCCGCGCGCCGCCACTGAGACCCGGTGCAGCCACGCGAGAGAGAAGATGACCGATGCGGAGCAGTGTGGGCGGGATGCACATCCCGAGGGCCGCGCCTTGAGGGCCAACACCGAGTCGACTAACCGTCCGGGAAACCTGGCATGCTGGCCGCAGCCGCGCACACGGCCACTCTGTGACCCGGCAACGCCACGCCAAGGGACTCCCCCGGGAAACGGATGTTTCGGTCCATCAGACACGCACCCTGCAGTGTTCGTGGCGGCCCTTGCTCACAACAGCCCCAAACTGGAAGCAATCCAGATGCTCACAGCCCTGGACCAGGTGCGCGAAGGAGATGCGGCCATCCGATGGAGCTGCACCTGGCCGTGGACAGGCATGTTCTCCTGACACTCAGTTCAGTTCAGTCGCTCAGTCATGTCTGACTCTTTGCGACCCCATGAACTGCAGCACACCAGGCCTCCCTGTCCATCCCCAACTCCCAGAGTTTACGCAAACTCATGTCCATCGAGTCGGTGATGCCATCCAGCCATCTATCTCATCCTCTNCAGTCGCTCAGTCATGTCTGACTCTTTGCGACCCCATGAACTGCAGCACACCAGGCCTCCCTGTCCATCCCCAACTCCCAGAGTTTACGCAAACTCATGTCCATCGAGTCGGTGATGCCATCCAGCCATCTATCTCATCCTCTGTCATCCGCTTCTCCTCCCGCCTTCAATCTTTCCCAGCATCAGGTCAGTTCTTTGCATCAGGCAGCCAAAGTATTAGAGCTTCAGCTTCAGCATCAGTCCTTCCAATAAATATTCGGGACTGATTTCCTTAAGGATTGACTGGTTTGATCTCCAAGGGACTCTCAAGAGTCTTCTCCAACACCACAGTTCAGAAGCACCCCCTGGTGTGAGTCAGGCGTGAGCCCCCTGACGCTCACAGGTGAGTGAATCTCAAAGCACCAGGACGGACAGCAGGAACCAGAAGCGAGCGAACGTCGAGCCCGTCCGTGGGAGCTTCAGGGACGGGCAGGGATCTCCGGAGGCGGCAGTCGAGCCCTGGCACCGGCTGGTGGCGTCTGGAGGGCCAGGAGCACTCTGATCTCAGGGGAGGCGGGGAGAGTGTCCGCCCATGCAACACGCAGCCCACTCTACACTTGAGATCTGTGCACTTTACGGTAGGCAAATACCTTCACTCGTAAGCGTCAGAAGAAATGCGCCCGAGCTCCAGTGGTGCCTGCCCCCCGCTCTGCCAGTGCCCCTCTGCCTCGCTGCGGGGCCTCACACGGTCCAGGAGGGCCCCAGGCCTGGCATCCCCGACAGTCTGTCTTACCTCGGAGTCCATGGCTGTCTTTGCCGCCCTGTTCTTCTCAATGACATTCTGGAAGCTTTCCTTGTGGTGCTCCATCACCAGGCAGAGGAACAGAGAGGAGATCTGCCGGGGACACAACCCCTTAGCCGGTCCTGCCTGGACCCCTCAGCCAGGTGCCGAGTTCGGGCCCCTGGCAGCCCAGGCCTGGGACCTCCTGGGCCATCACCACTCCAGGACCTTCCTGCCCTGGGCCAGCGGCGGCTACGGCAGCACTGCCCCCACCCCCCAGGGGGTGGACATGGCCATCCCGAGTGGCTCCCCCCTCCTGCCCCACTTGGGCTTTTCTTAAGGTGCATGAATCCACCTGGGGCCCTGGTACCTTCATCCCTTAGGGCTCAGCTGAGACCCACCCCTCCCTCTGAAGGGCCTTGCCTGATGGGACCCAGCAGCCGCCAGCTCAACTCCATCTGGAGTAACCAGCAGGCAGGCCTCGGGGTCCCCGGAAAGACGAGGAGTCAGACAACTACTGGGACCCAGCGCAGGGCTTAGGGGCTGCCAGGCCCAGGCTTGACAGACATTGGGTTGTTGCCAGCTGGTTTCTCCCACCCTTCTCCTGGAAAGTGGGATAATGCGCCCCACACAGAGGCTGTAGGGTCCCAGGTGAGATGCTGCCCAGAAGCCCCACATGGCCCGGAGGGTGCAGAGCCGGGGGCGCCTCACAGAGCTCCTGCCATTGGCACTCACAGGGTTACAGTCGGCGGGGTGGGGGACCCTCTGTGCCCACTGAGTCCACGGGGCCGGCTCTGACCCACCTCACTGTTCCACATGATGAAGAGCTCCTGGTAGATGGAGATGTGGGCGTGCTGAAGCTTCAGCAGCGGCATCAGCTGTGGACAAGGGCAGACGAACTGGGGGTGTGGGGAAGACCACATCTCAGCCAGCTCCTCCACCCAGGGCAGGGGCAGCGTCCCGGGAGGATGGGCGGCCCAGAGGTTAGGAGCCAGATGGCCTGGGGTAAGTCCTGTCTCCAGGATGTGCTGGCTGTGCTGTGTGACTGAGGACAGGCTCCTCAACCTCTCTGAGCCACCCAGCCCCATCTGGAAAGAGCAGTACCCATGGTCTCTGCCTCGTGGGGTGTCGGGGGGACCGGGCCAGCCAATGCAGGCAGAATGCCTGGCTCGCCAGCAACAAGCAGAGTTCAGGATGTCTGGGGAAGGGGGTGTGGCCAAAGGGAGGGGGTTACTGCTGTGCCCTGGCCCCCTGGCCTCCTGGCGGTGGGCACTGGAGGTCCAAGGCCCCTGCCCTCAGCTCCAAGTGCTTTGAGAACGATCGCAGTGAGGCGGCAGAAGTGGCTCCCTTAGCACCTTGGAGCCAGGTGGACAGCTGCTCGTGATGGCCGGTTGGGTGTGAAAGGCAGTGGCCTAGCAAGACATGGGAGGGAATGGGGGCGGGGGGGATGCTGGCGGGGGTGTGGGGTGGCTCCCCACTTCTTTCTTCCATGAATGTGGCCTGGGTCCACCACTGTGCCTCAGACACGTTGTGCATGGAATAGCTGCAGGTAAAGCTCAAAAGCTCGTGATTCCAGAAAGAAGAGAAACGGGTGGCCATTAAATGGAAGCAAAGACATTTAGCTTCATGTAAAATTCAAACAACTCAGAGCCTTTGCCCAGCAAACTGAAATATATGCAGCTGTTTCTGCTCTTATTAGAAATCAGGATGTTACTGTCAGTGCCGACAGGCAGATCTAAGGAATGTAAAAGGGTTTTTCTTTGTTAAACAATTCTCTATTTTCCAAATTTTCTGTTGTAACTGATACTTTCATAATTTTTTAAAAAGATCTTTTAAAAGATGGTTATTGGTAGAACAGCCTAGGGACCTAGTCAACATTTAAAGGTAATCTTCTCTGAGAACGTATATTCTAAGTTGTCGGCACCTGGATTCAGAAATAAATGTTTGGGGCACAGACTCCCTTCATGGCCTGGGGGATCTGGCTCCGCAGCAGCAGCCAAGAGCTGGTGCTAACTCTCCAAGCCCCCAGCAGCTTCCGCCCTTCACTCCACAGGCGGGTACAGAACAGGCTCTGTGCGTCCTACATCACATGCTCTGGAGAGGTGATCCCCCAGAGAGTTACCTCCTCCAGGGCCTCGTTGGCCTGATGCTCATCAATGCACTCCACCTAAAGGAGCACAAGAGAGCTCGGTCAGTCAACACGCAGTAAACACCCCCGTCAAGATCGCCATCACCACCCCAGCATCAAAATCCCAGTCACTACCATCAGCACCATCAAAATCACCATCACCATCATCACCACCATCACCACCATCAAAATCACCACCACCACCACCACCATCATAACCCCAGTCACTACCATCATCACTACCACCACCATCACCACCACCACCAGCATCAAAATCCCAGTCACTACCATCATCACCACCAGCATCAAAATCACCATCACCACCATCACCACCACCACCATCAAAATCACCATCATCATCATCACCACCATTATTCACCAGGGGTGCCAAGTTCCTATCATTCGTGACCCCCACACAGCACCAGATGGGCCTGGAGAGGCTCAAAGGGATGGATCCAGAAATACTTTAAGCAGTGAGATCATCTTTGTTCCTATTGCAAAGATAAGTTTAGGACAGCATAACATAAACTCCAAAGCATCATTAACCATTTTCAGACCATCTCGAAAGCTGGAAAGAAGACAGTGTGTCACCCCCTGAGCCAAAGAGCTTGGCAAAGTGTCAGCCTTGTCCTGCATTTCTCACTCGGGTCAGGGGTGGGGGCTGGGAGCTGTCCCCAGCGCTGGACGTGAACGTGTGGAGAGGGAGGCAGGGCGCTGGGCAGAGCGGCACCGGCCTCCACTCTGCACCGGCCTTGTGGCAATGACTGTGGGTGCACACTGTCCCCGCATCTTACCAGATCCTCACCCAGAACTTCTGCTCATAAGATTTACCCACGGAGAATTCCTGTAATCAGCTGACCACAGAGGACTGCAGTTAGAGAGTGGCTCCCAGACCCTGTGAAGACCCTGAAACGGGCACCCTGTGCGTCCTCTTCTTTTGCTCAGGGGCTCATGCTTAAGTCATTTTGGCCAAAACCATACTGAGAGCTTTAAAATTATCACCTCTTTTTGACCTGGAAATCCCACCTCTAGGAATTTATCCCAAGGAGATCACGGACCCTCAAAAAAAAATTAACCGTAAGATTGTTTATCAGAGTTGCTTATTGTTGTTTAGTCACTAAGTTGTCTGTGACTTCTTGTGACCCTATAGACCCCATGGAGCCTGCCGGGCCCCTCTGTCCATTTCCCAGGAAAGAATACTGGAGTGGGTTGCCATTTCCTCCAGGGATTGAACCCGAGTCTCCTGTAAAGGCGGATTCTTTACCCCTGAGTCACCAGGGAAGCCCTATCAGAGTGGCTTCTACAGAGTGAAAAATCAAGAAAATTTTAGTGCCTGTTGTCCTGAGTGGATAGCTGGGGGGTCAGTCCTCGAAGCCAGCCCACAAAGGAGCAGGGGGCTGGTACGGATGCCCAGCCTGGCTGCCTCAGGGGAACTGCGGCAGACGGGAGGCCTGGCAGAGCGGACGGGCGCTGGCGGCAGCCAGCAGCACAGCTGTGGCCTGGGCCCTCCCCTCTCCTGGACCACCTGGGCTTGGACGTGCCAGGATGCACACTGCACATCCCCCTGAAGCGCGCACGCCACCCTGCCGTGCCAGCCCTGGTGAGGAGGTAGGGGAAGGGCCCAGGGTTGGTGTCCTGCCCTTAGACTCGCGTGACCTTGGGCAAGTCCCTGCCCCTACTCCCCAGCCAGCCTCCTTCAGTTCAGTTCAGCTCAGTCGCTCAGTCATGTCCGACCCTTTGCAACCCCATGGGTTGCAGCATGCCAGGCCTCCCTGTCCATCACCAACTCCCGGAGCTTACTCAAGCTCATGTCCATTGAGTCGGTAATGCCAACCAGCCTCCTTATCCTTGGCTATAAAGAGGGGGCATCGGTGCCACTTTGTTGAGTTGGTGGGTGGTTAAACAAGATGACAATGATGCCTGGCACCGTGTCCACGTAAATGGGGAGTATGGTGGTGGTTGCCACTGGAATAAACATGAGCACTCCTTCCCCATCAAAGTGGAAGAGTTGAGTCTCCAGGGAACCCCAAGGAGCCTCATACCACCCCCACGGTTCCCTGCGCAGACCCTCACCAACCCTGGATTGCCTCCAGGACTGCTGGCAGGCAGGAACCTGGCGGTCGTATGAGGAAGCCTTCCTCTGGGGTGGGGGAGGTCCATGCGTGTTTGGGGCATGGCCCCACTGGAGTGCCTCAGGCACGGCCGCTCACCTGCTTTATCACACGTTTGACTTTGGTTTTTGTCTCCTCTACCACGAGGTTCACCCCCAAAGCCCCAGGATTCAGCCAGTCCAGAATCTGCCAGCAAAAGAGAAGTTTTCAGGAAAACGTACCCATCTGTGCACTTCCCAAAGTGTGCCCACCTCCAGGGTCTGTTCCGGTCCTCCTGAGTTTCTTTGTGGGCTGGCAAAGAAGGCAATGACCCAGAAGGCTGAGGAGGCCTGTAAAGGCAGAACCTGAGCCCGTCTCTCAGGGGCCAATTCTGGAGCTCCGTCCACCACCCCCGGCCCCTTCTGCAGTCTGTGGTTAGGACCAGCCAGGCGTTCAAGAGCCAGCACCTCCCTGGGACAGAGGGTTTCTTCACTCGCTGTAGCCCCTTAGGATCCCAGCTTCCAGCGGCCACTCCAAACCGGGCCACCGAACAAGAAAGCAACTGGTCCATAATTGGTGCAATCATAAGCCACGGCCCCGTGTGAGCCTGGCATGTGCCAAGTGCTTTACAGCCACCCACACAGTTGGCACTGTTGCGTATCTCCTCATTTACACTGGAGGAAACTGAGGTGCCAGGAGCTGGGGCCTTGCCCAAGGGTACAGCACCAGCACCTCCGAGGGCCTGGCCTGNAAGCAAAAGTAGATATTTTTCTGTAATTCTCACCCGCCCGCTTCCCTGCCCAAGGAGAGCTCGAAGGACCGGGTTGAGGTGAGTGGACGGGGAACCCCCTCACCCCTCCCCATTTAAGTCTAAGGCGGCGGCTGGGGACTCCAGAGCTGCTCTGAATTTGTGGGGCTCAGTGCAGTCTCCCGCAGCGTCCCATCCTCCCCCACCTAAGGAAGGGGTGGGGAGTGTCCGGCCCCCTCCAGGCCTCCCTCCTTCCCCCGCAAGGCCTCTCCGGCGCGGGTGGTGGCTGAGCCGCATTGCTGTTCCGAGGCCGCGGAGAAGGCCCCTTTGAATAGTGGTGGGCGAGGGCTGGACCGAGGGGGTGGTGGTGGTGGCAGCGGCAGGGCGCGGGCACGCTGTGTATTTTTCCTCAACCCTTGCCCCAATTTATAAATTTCAAGAGGAGAGTAATCGCAGCAGGAGATACGGTGGGGTTCCGGAAGGCAGAAATGCGGGTGTTTACTTGCTTGGTCTTCCCCACTCCCCACCATGACCCAGGTTTGTGGTACAGACTGGGGGCTCAGCGTTGTCTCAGTGACGTGGGTCTGGCTCTGGAAGGGGTGTGTGTGTGTATGTGGGGGGGTTGTCAGTTCTTATTTCACGAACTACGAAAAGGCTTTTAGTGTTCAAACGGAGTAGCAAATGTCAATAGACTCCATTCCATTGTGGCCAGTGTCCTTAACTTGGGGAGTGCCGCCAGAGCTCACCAAGGGCACGCAAGTCCATTTCCCCGGTGCCCCATCCATGTTGCCGGCACTGCCATGCTTCCCTTAGGCCTAGGCGGGGTTGGCAGGCTCGGATAAGGGTCTTCCTTAGATCTCTTGGCTTTAGAAGGTGGGATAAGGGGATTTTTTCATGCACAGTTTTCTTTTTGAAAAAAGGTTTTTAGCAGTCGATTTCCAAACAATTTTCATTTGTGGCAGAAGTTATCCATCAAGATGATTCGGAGCTGATTTTTTAAGGAATTCTGCCTCCATGCGGGGCAATCAGGAACATTGATTTACTTGCTTTCTACCCTACCCACCATCCGTCCTCCCGTTTCTCCTTTGAGGCATCTACAGATGCTTCCTGTCAAAACTAGTTCAGAAAAGTGGGGAGAAATGCTTATTTTCCCAGTTTTGTCCATGTAGGGTTCTGTAACTTCAGTTCCCCATTTTCCGTGGCATCCATAGAGAGGGGGGGAAAAAAGGAAAAAATTTAAACATAATTTTTATAAAAAAGGGTGCACTGTTTTTTACTTCTTGGGATCAGGTAGGAATCTGGGGATTTCCCTGGTGGTCCAGTGGTTAAGACTTAACCTTCCAATGCAGGGGGTCCAGGCTCCATCCCTGGTTGGGGAGCTAAGATCCCACATGCCTTGGGGCCAAAAAAACCAAAACATAAAACAGAAGCAATGTTGTAACCAATTCAATAAAGGCTTTAAAAATGATCCACATCAAAAATCTTTTAAAAAAAAGGAATCTGGCAGATGTATTCAACTTGTTCAAATAAAAATTAGGTTGCATATGCTTTCTTAGGCTTAAAAATTATAACAATTTGTTCAAGAGTGGCTTGAGTGATCAAAACTATTTGGAATGTTTTCCTACCACAGATCTTTTTTTGTTCCTTGAAACTATAAACATTTAAGATTTAGATTCTTGTTTTAAGTTCTTTTATTCGAGGCATGAATTGTAGCCCTTATTTTTCGTTGATAAATGTGTGACGTTTCATTTAATTAGTTGAATTCATATAGTGTGAAATTTTGTTCCTTTACATGTTTAATGTACTTGTAGAATTCCTTTCAAATTTGAATCACTGTTACTGATGTCTTTGTAAACTAATAACAGTTTCTAGAGTTTCTTCAGTTACACTTGTGTGTATCAGCAGTTAATGTGTTTCTGGGACCAAAGGTGAATTTAAAAAAAAATGCAGCCTTGGGTTTGATATGTTCAGAGACAATAAAATATTCTTGAAAGTCTAGAAATTCACGTCTGCTTTAAATAGTACTACATTTCATCATATTTGACCTTTTTTTCTGTTGTAAATAGTGGATTTTTGTGGCTTTCAAAAATTCTCTTTGTCATATGTTTTAAAGGTGGCTGTTTTCTCTTAGAAAATTTGATTATAATTTTACCTTAATCCAATTCTTATTTTTGCCACTTTGATTTTTATGTAGTTTTAGTAATTGTGTATGTTATTTTATATTCAGCTCTTTTCTTCTTTAACACCACATTATGCATTTTCTTAAATTTTTGTTTAACCATTCTGTTGTGGGGATTTGGTCTTCCACATTTTTTGCTATTGTAGATAGTGGTGCAGTAAGCATCTTTTTATTAACAGCTTTTTCCCTTGGTCTAATTATTTTCTTAGAGAAGGTTCCCAGGAGTGGTTTTCCTGGGTCAGAGGGCTTCAAGATTTTATGCTTGGTAGTGCTATAGTTCTTTTCAGAAGACTTGTGTGTAGAATGGTTTCTTTGTAGGTTGTTGAACTTTGGGGGATTTTCAAGGGAAAAGTTGGATTTACTGTCAAGTGCGTACACAGTTTAGTGCTTTTGTTATCCGTTTATCTTGGAATGCAGTGTCTCTGAGGATTTAATAATGTATGTGAAAATGTCTTGAAAATTGTTAATACTCATGAGGACACATGGTATAACTATTGTGTTGATGATTCTCATTAGAGGAATGACAGTCTTGAGGACCTTATTCTAAAACTTTTTCGTTTATTTGGTTAACCTTCCTCATTCATCTCAGTATTTTTTAATCAGCTGCTAGTTTATGATTGAAGTATTTTTGGTAACTTTTTAAAAAATTTCATAATACTTTTGGGAATGATCACTAGTTAAACCTTATCTCTTTCTGTTCCACATTCCCTTCCCCAGTTTTAAAAAAGAAATATGTGTGTGTGTGTATGTACATAGACATAGATGAGTTTGCAGTCCTATTACTGTATTCCAGACTCTAAATAACGGGCTTCCACGTTGGCTCAGTAGGTAAAGAATCTGCCTGCAATGCTAGGAGACTGGAGACAGTGGATTTGATCCCTGAGTTGGAAAGATCCCCTGAAGGAGGAAATGGCAACCCCCTTCAGTATTCTGGCCTGGGAAATCCCATGGCTGGTGGAGTCTGGCCGGCTATACAATCCATGGGGTCACAAAGAGTTGAACATGGCCGAGCACTTACATGTTAATTAGAATTTCTTTGGATACAGGATTAAGTGTAAGTGAAAATTTTTAGTAATTTTCACTTTAGGACCTGCTTACTGCTTCTTTCTCTTAAGGCATTGTGATTTAGAAATTATGCTGCAGTTCATTGTAATTATCATGTTTCTTTTTAAATATTGGCGAGATTTTCATATCTTTAAATTTCTTATAGAAGAGCCTAAAGAAAAGTGCATTCATTCAATACATAGATTCATTGAAAATCTGTGTACAATAGAGATGTAGTGCTTGGGATATTTATAAAAGAAAAGATAGCTCTCTGTCATTTTTTACTTTGTTGAGTCGCTAAGTGGTGTCTAACCCCATAGCCTGTAGCCAGACTCCTGTCCGTGGGGTTTCCAAGGCTGGGTTGCCATTTCCTTCTCCAGAGAGTGTACCCTTGTCTCTGGATCTCTTGCACTGGTAGGCAGCTTCTTTACCACTGAGCCACCTAGGAAACACTTTTACATTCTGATATGGCATGTTAAGGGAGTGTGGAGGAAGAGAATGGGTGGCAATTTTAAATGGATCAGGGGAGGCTTTGTTGAAGAGGTAACGTTTGAACAAAGTTTTGAAGGTGTGGAGTTAGCCATTTGCTTTTAATCAAGATTAACTAATCATATGGCCCCAATTGTAGTTTATAAGGTTTAAACTGCATCATCCTTTGCTAATTCTTTTTTTTATGGGGATATTGATGGTAGTCAAATTTGAAATTAATCCAGAGATAATATAGATGGCTGTTAAATGAGGTACATTTTTGTTTTTTAGTTGGCTTTTTATTTTTACCTTATCAGTTTAGTTTTCATTTTAAATATCTAGAGAAAAATACACTTAAAAAATTTTTTTATTGGTTAGATAGTATTACTAACTCAGTATATATGAATCTGAGCAAACTCCAGGAGATAGTAGAGGACAGAGCTGCAGTCCATGGGGTCGCTAAGAGTGGGAAATGATTGAGTGACTAAACAACAGCAAGTTGATTTATAGTGTTGTGTTAGTTTCAGGTGTACAAATACACTTTTTAAGATTTGGCAAAAACAACAAATGAGTTATCTTTGACAAAGGTAAAAGTAAGATTACAGTTGCTTACACATTTTGCATCCTGAAAAGTCGACACAGTGCATGCTATCGGTCACCGGGTTTCTCTTTTGGTTAAATGTAAATTTGTGTTTTCTCTGTTTCTCTAATTAGACAGTTATACTTTTACAAAGGGGATGTTAACTCATATCACAGCTATTTAATAGACATATGTTTCAACTTAAGGGAATTTTTTTCCCCTAAATTGTTACAGCTGTGTTAGCACTTATTTTCATCATTGCAGAGTGTGCTTTTATACCTTGAAAAGGATTTTTAAGCTTTCATAAAATTTTTTCCCCTAGAATTGTAATTTTCTATTTTGATGAGATAGTGATAGTATTTTGATATCATATTAAAGGTTTAAGCCTAAAGAAAACCCTATCTTTGTATCTAGTTTAAATGATTGTGGCTTTGATGGAGATACAGTTTATTAACAGGTCTACCTGCTACTGTATCTTTTTAATTGAAAGTACTTGCCCTTTTTTTTTTAAATATATCTGGGTCATCTATGACTGTTAACCATACCATTTTAAGAGGTCCATACAGTGATCTTTTTAAGGAAGACTGTCATTAAGAGTAGATTGCGCTTTCCTCTTGAAGTCTTTTTGCCTCCTAAGATGGTAGACTTCAAAAATGAGGATATATTCATCAGAAAATTTACTTATCAGTGAACATGAAGCTGGTATCAAGCTTTTGAAAGGTTGTAGCACCTAAGTCTAGAATTTGTAATGTAGACATTTTTGGTACCATAACCTTTGCTGACATTATTTATGATTAGAAATAGATTGAGCTGTATCTTAATTTTTTTATGTATCCTTAAAGTATAATTTTCTACTAAAAAAATTATATATATATATATATTGCACACACACACACACACATATATTGCTTTGGGGCTTACAAACATGTATAGAATGTGGTCCACACTGCTTACAATAGAGATGAGAGATGTACTTAAACCATTGTCCAAATCAGATTCTTTCTTGAAATTGAGAAAGTCTTTGTGTATTTCCTCGTTTGTATTTGAACGTTCTATTGTTTATAAGTTGCAAAACTGTGTTTTAAGAAAAGTGCATTTTAAACACTTAATTGTAGAAGAGTGCAGAGAATTTTTAAGTCCAAGTTCATTTATTTAGCATTAAAAAAATTTTTAAACACTATTTATTTAGTTGGCTGTGCCAGGTCTTAGTTGCAATATGTGGGATCTAGTTCCTTGACCAGAGATTGAACCCAGGCCCCCTGCATTGGAATCATGGAGTCTTAGCCACTGGACCCCAGGGAATCCTCTTCCCCCCACCCCCCCAATTCCTTTAAATTAAAATCTCTCACAATCTTTTCTTTGAGATAACCACTGTTAGAAATTTGGTGTATGTCTCTTCAGACTTTGTGAAAACTGTTTTGGATTCAAGAGTATATATTGTCTTTTTAAATATTTTTTTCCCTAAAACAAGATTTTAGAGCATAACAAAATAACAGAAAATCTTGTCTTAGAAGGGAAGAAATGTTAACCTTTGAGAGGTTAGGGCACTTGCCCAGAGCAACATATTTGTAGAATTTTGTTATATCTTCTTCACTGTCAATAAGTGCAGACAGAGACATAAACAAGATAGTGCTGTATATTTAAAAGAAAACACAGCCACAGTCAATTTTTGCCTCTCAGGATATGTTTGTAACCTTGATCTTGGCTCGATGAAATAGAAGGTCTGTTTGCTCATCTTTTTAAAAAAATTCATGATTCTGTACATATGTGGTGTAAAATCTGCTTAAATGTTAAATCCTTTGTTTTGTTATTTTTAGTAGTATAGTATTGTTACAAATCTGGGTTGTTGATGAAAATTTACAACAACTGTTAATCTTAGGCTTTATTTGCTTAAAATTATTTGCAGTTGTATTCATGTGAAAATTTGAAATTCCTTTTAATTTAAAATAATTCTTACGTAGCTTACTTATACTTTAAGCCTTGAAGTTGAGTCAAGTTGCTATAAAATATCAGTTTCATGCCATGATTAGTAGCTAGCAGCATTTAGGGAACTGGATAAAATGGCATGCTATAATGGACTCTTTGTAGTTCTCATCAGTTTTGTGGTGCATGGCTTATTTTTACTGAGTTTCAGAACTTCAAAATGTTGTCCTCTTGAAAGTGTTACCTTGAGAGACTATCTACAAGTGTTGTCAATGTCAAATACTTTTGATTGCCACTTTGTTCATATTGCCTTTTATAAGTCATATGTTAAAAAATATTCTTAGAGGTAATCTTTGTAAACAATCTAGAGTAATCCTGATTATAGTCTTAGTTTTTAAAAAAGAAAAGTCTTGTTTTGAATTAAATTTACATTCTTCTTTTGGAGCTCATAAACACATTTTTTGTGGACCTTGGATAGTTAACCATTTTCCTTCCGAAACACACTTGAAAATAAGGTCTTTATGTTGAACCTTGTGCCAATTACAGAAAGGGGAGCACTTCAGGGTGTCTTCTCACTTCATACATGATTCTGCTTTGCTTGTTCTTTTTATATATATATTTACGTGTGTGTGTGTGTATAATTTTGTTTATTTTTGGCTGTGCTGGGTCTTCATTGCTAAACACAGTCTTCCTCTAGTTGTGGCCAGCAGAGGCTGCTCGTAGTTACTGTGCAAGGGCTTCTCATGGCAGTGGCTTCTGCAGAGCACTGGCTGTAGAGCTCTCAGGCTCAGGAGTTGTGGCACGTGGGTTTATATGTCCTGCAGCATGTGGAATCTTCCAAACTAGGAGCTGAACCTGTTTCCCCTGCATTGGCAGGTGGATTCTTAACCACTGGCCCATTAGCCAAGTCCCTTAGCTTGCTTTTTTGATTTGCAGATTGCCAGCAAGTAGAATGTTTTAGGGGCAAACATCAGTAGCAATGAGAAGTAATAATAGTATGATAGGAAGTTAAGAGATGGGAAAATAATAAAAACAGACATGAGACCTCAAAAGTTTATTATCATCATGGGTGTTTTGACTATAAATTGGTAACTCCATGCTTTTGTACACCCCAGAAGCATTACTATTTTATGGCATAATGTAGTTAATTGATAGGCTCCTAATGGTGACTCATAAGACAAGGTTAAATTGTTTTTCATCTTTCAAAGGAGTATTTCAAACTGTAGGTGATGAAGTTAGTAAGTTGTAAGATCACTTTAGTGGGTCATGAAGGCCTTTTAGAAACATTTTTTAAAAGTGCAGTGCACTGTAGTATCTTATTCTAAGGGTGAGAATTGTTTTAAGGAACTTGTTTCAATTACTGTATATATACTGTTACAATTTAGACAGTAATTTTTCATTAGTGTAGTCAAAGTCACTGATTTAGAGGCACTGAGATACAGTAAAAGGATTGAGAAAGGGTTTTGCCATTAATATCTACACTAAAGTTGCCAGATTTAACAAAAATACCCAGTTAAACTTGCATTTTTATTAAAAAAAAAAACCAGTTGATTTACAATGTTGTGTTAGTTTGAGGTATACAGCAAAGTGATTCAGGCATGTGTATTCTTTTTCAGATTTTTTTCCCTCATAGATTATTACAGAGTATTAAGAATAGTCCTCTGTGCTGTACAGTAGGCTCTTGTTGGTTATCTAGTTTATGTATAGCTGTGTGTGTGTGTGTCAGTCCCAAACTTCTAATTTATACCCCCCCAACTGGAATTTCTGATAAACAGCCACTAATTTTTTGGTATAAACAGGTCCCAAATAGCATGGAACAAAATTATTTATTATCTGAAATCCAAATTTAACTGCGTATCTTTAATCTGATAACCCTAATCTGGACAAGAATTTGTTCATCCCCTCGTGACTAAAATTTAAGTTCTGAGGACCGCAACTTCATTTTGTTTATGATTGTGTAGTAGTCTTCTGAACCATGATTGACACTTAAGTGGTCAGATGTTGAGTGAACGAATGGGCAAGTTAGTCTCAGGCTCAGTTTCTGTACTTATTAAAGCTAGAAAGAATACCTTCCTTAAAAAGTGAGATTCTGCATTTTTATTAGATAAATATATTGACACATATTAAGCTGTCAGTATTTTATGCTTTTTGGGTCACTCCCATGCATTTGTGGGATTTTTATTTCTGTGACCAGGAGTCAAACCTGGGTCCTTGGCAGTGAAAGCATAAAGCCCTAACCATTAATAAGCCAGGTTAATTCCGTCAGTATTTTAGGATTACACAGGTTTGCAGTTGGAAGGGACTCTGGAAGTTTTTGGTTTTCATTCTCTTTACTGTTGAAGAAATTAAGGCCACAGACATTATTTACGAATATTCTCTCATCATTGGCTGCATAACTGACTTTAGAATCTTGTTCCCTCTTCTCTGTATTAATAATATGTTTCTTAAGAATTGTTTTCAAAATTTGATACTAATTTGGTATTCTAAGGAGAAGTCTACCTATTTAGAAAAAGTTTCTCTGTGTGTCCCAATTAGACTTTGCTATTTTTTGTTTTCTGACACATGTAAGTGGCAAAGTGTCTCTTTAGTCCTTTTAATTTAGGAACTGGAATCCAAAGTGAAGTTCCTCTGTTTCTACCGGGCATGCTTTTCCTTTCTTGATCCTTAATCTGGCTGGCAAATAGGTTTCACTTTGTCTGTTAATTGTGATTGATAGGTGTATTGTTTGGAGGATTCTGAGATTTCATTTGGCTTTAGAGAAGAGATGTAGATAGAGAAAGGGGGTGGATTGAGTCTTTTTATCCTGGTCACCAGAGGGTATTTGCTGACTGTAGCTTAGAAAACTTCCTGATTGGTTACTTCATGGCCAGATACTTCCCGCATACACCATAGCCATGAGAATCTCTGTCACCACCTCAAAAAAAAAAAAACAACTTTCCTAACTATCTTTAATTGTGTACTGTTGCTGTTAAGAAACTTTTAGTGGCTCTCATTTCTAGTTGAATCAAATCCAGACTGTTATTGAATAGTATGTTAGTCAAGTCCCTCCAGAGATTGGGGATACTGTATTCTCTAGAATAAATCAAGTTGTGTCAGTCTAGTTATCTTGTCCTCCTAAGCATAGGTTTTTGAAGGCTTAGTCCAGATTCTCTTTTGCATCGTGTTTCACTATATTTGTCCTAGGAAAATGGGATTCTTCCTGTGCCCCTATAGCTTTTGACAAGTTTCGTTCCTGTGGTATTCAGTGTATGGTGTCTTTTTTTAATTATTATTATTTTTTTGGCTGCATCAAGTCTTAGTTGTGGCACTTATGCTCCAGAGTGTGTGGGCTCAGTATTTGTGGCTCGAAGGCTTCATAATGTTCCATGGCATTATGTTCCCCTACCAGACATGGAACCCGTGACCCTTGCATTTCAAGGCAGACTCTTAACGACTGGACCACCAGGGACATACCGTATAGTGTCCTGTATTTAAGTGCAGCAGCTCCTCCATTGGCAGGCTTTCTCCTTAGGATGATCTCTGAAGTAGAAACAGAGCTACACCACAGAACAAAAGTGGGCTCATCCCGCCAATAGAGGGCCTTTTTTGTTTTTTCCATTTTGGGGAGGGGAGTGGGTTTATGGTCAGTGACCCTTGTCATTTTAAACTTCTCTGTGTTTATTGTGTTTGAGCTTAGTTTGTTGTTAAAGTTGTCATTTTCAGAGAGAGCAGCAGCAGTCAGTATTGATAGCTCCAGTCAGAAGAAAGCACTTAATTATGATAGAAATGAGAGATTTTAAAAAATAAGTAGTAGGAAATGATGGCTTGTGATGAGATAAATTATTCTGAAGGACAGAGAGCAGAAAGTACCATGCTTATTGAGTCAGTAATAATCAGCTAAAGTTAAAGAGAATTAGTGGATGAAATGGAAAAACTTGGAAGTTTGCAGGGAGTAGTGTTAATTTGGGAGAAGGCTAAAGTAGTTAAAATGATATTGCTGAAATTTTTGTAGACCTACAAACAGTGATACAGGTTCACAGTTCATTGAATAAAGAGTCTAAGGCATCTCCAGTGATAACAGAAAAGATTATTAAGCGATTGTCTTTTGGGAAAAGATGCCAAATAGAATGTTCATATATTGGGTCTTTAAGTGTTTAAACTTTCTCCTGTCCATTTTGGACTTAGGATCACAGGGATGTGCAGAAGAAATTTTTAAAATTTCATTGCTCAGTGTGCTGTGTTTTAGCTTAAATTGCTAGACAGTTATTGTAGTAAATTGTATTTTAATTGACATACTGAAATATAATTTACAGAAAATAAAGTTCACCCTTTTTAGTGTGGAGAGGAAAATGGCAACCCACTCCAGTATTCTTGCCTGGAGAATCCCATGGATGGAAGAGCCTGATGGGCTACCTTTCATGGGGTCACAAAGAGTCGGACACAACTGACTGACTGACTAACACTTTTTAGTGTATCGTTCTTGAGTTTTGAAAAACATAGTCATAAAACTACCACCACAATCATAGTATCAGCCCATAAAGTTTTCCTTCTTTTCAGTCAGTCCCCTTCCTCCAAACCTGGCAATCACTGATCTATTTCCTGACATTTTGAAAGTGAAAGTCATTCAGTCCTGTCCAACTCCTTGCGACGCCATGGACTGACTATACAGTCCATGGAATTCTCCAGGCCAGAAGACTGGAGTGTCTTTCCCTTCTCCAGGGGATCGTTCCAACCCAGGGACTGAGCCCAGGTCTCCCGCATTGCAGGTGGATTCTTTACCAGCTGAGCCACAAAGTTTTGTCTTTATACAGCCTTTTGTGATTGCCTTCTCTCATGTAACAAAATACTTTGAGATTCATGTTACTGCATGTAACAGTTTCTTCCTTGTTGAGTGGTATTCTGTTGTGTGCAAGTACAGAGGTTGTTTATCAAATGATAGACTTTTAAGTTGTTAGCAGTTTTTGGCTATTATGAATAAAGCTGCTGTGAATATGTACAGGTTTTATGTGGTCATAACAGTTTTATTTCTCTTGATTAAATAGAAATGGAATTGGTAAGTTGTATAGCAAATGTTGATTTAATTTTGAAAGTAATTGCAAAACTTCTAAAGTAACTGATTTTTTTTTTAGGATTTTCATTTGTAAAGTTCATTTTTGGCTGTGCTGGGTCTTTATTGCCACACACATGTTTTCTTTAGTTGCAGCAAGTGGGACTACTCTCTAGTTACAGTGCATAGGCTTCTCATTGCAGTGACTTCTTGTTGCAGAGCACACGCTGTAGAGCATGGGCTCAGTAGTTGTGGTGCACGGACTTAGTTGCCCATGGCATGTGGCATTTTTCTGGACCAGGGATTGAACCAGTGTCCCTTTCATTGGCAGGTGAATTCCTAACCAATGGACCAACAAGATAGTCCCAGTAACTGATTTCTAATTTCTTGGCAACGCTTGGTATTATTGTTCAGTTGCTAAGTCGTGTCTTGACTGTGACTCCATGGACTGTGGTGCGCCAGGTTCCTGAGTCCATGGAATTTCCCAGGCAAAAACTGAAGCCGGTTGCCATTTCCTTCTCTAGAGGATCTTCCCAATCAAGGGATTGAACCCAAGTCTCCTGCATTGGCAGGCAGATTCTTTACTACTGAGTCACCAGGGAAGCCCAACACTTGTTAATGCTAGTTTTTAATTTCAGTTATTCTGGTGGCTATGTAGTGATATTTCATTGTGGTTTGACTCCATTTCCTTATGCCTAATGATATTGAACATCTTTTCATGTGCCATTTGTTGATTATCTTTGGTGACAAGAAACTGTTTGGGATCTAACTTCTTTGAAAGTAAAGGAACTTCTGTATTTGCGTTGTCTGCCTTGTAGATTTAGAGCATCTTGAGGATAGGGACAAGTGCTTTGTACTACTATGTATACATCGTAAGTGGTAGATTATTTATTGACTCTCTGAACATTGGTTTCATCATTAAGCAGATGAATTTACCCTACCAAGGAAAAGTTGTCATCTCAAACGGAACATGGCATTTATTTTATAGGCAAACCATAACTTTTTGAGTACCTTGTTTTTGCTTCGTTCTGGGGAGTACAGTGGTAAATAAGCCAGATGCGGTCTCTCCCTTCCTGGAGTTTATATACTATTATTAAGGGAAACAGGGCAGAAAGTTCAAACCTTTGATTCCCCACAATATGTTTGAGTTGCTAATGCTTGCTTAATATGCTGCTGCTGCTGCTGCTGCTAAGTCGCTTCAGTCGTGTCCGACTCTGTGCGATCCCATAGATGGCAGCCCATCAGGCTCCCCTGTCCCTGGGATTCTCCAGGCAAGAACACTGCAGTGGGTATCTTATAAAATATTGGAAGGAAGTCTTTTAGATGAAGAGAAAAAAGGCTTATTGCTTTTTCAGAAGCTTGGCCCTCTTAGTAGCATTCTGGTATGTTGCTAAGGGTCTTATTCCTTTTAATGCTTTTGAGATGGCCACTGATGAGTAACAGAAATCACTATGTTTGAGAAGCCTCCTGGTCTAAGCTTGTGAAAGCCGACTAGGGTCATAATTGAAAGGGAGAGGAAAATGAGCTTCCTGTTCTGCTGCGGCATATACATACCTTTTACATATATATATATATATATATACACACACACACTTTTTTTTCTCATTTGATTATCACATAATCCTATTAGATAGTCTTTTGGGCCTTCCCGTTTTACCTGTGAGGAAGCTAAGGCCCAGAGAGGCTAAGTGACCTGTTTTAACTTAGCTAGAAAGTGGCAGAGATGGAATGACTTACTATTGTTTATTTTAGGATCTCTGAAAAAGTATATGCAAGTGAGAATAGGAGAAAACTGGTGATGAATTTAAGGAACGTTACAATTAGTTTCTTATTTTAACTGACCAGGAATTGAGTCACTAGCTTCACTAGTGAAGGAATGTACGTAAACAACCTCCTTGGGATGAAAAGTGGAAAAGAAAATGATGAATTTACATTTGTGACAGATAAGGAATTTAGTTATTCATAATCTGTAAACGTTACGTAGGAAGTCTATATATTTTTAACTCAGCCTAAAAGGTTAGAGAATAAATGAGAATTCCTATTTATTATAACGCTTTTTTCCCTCTATAAAACATGTTAGAAAAAACTAGCATTTGTGAGCCAAATGGAAGCCATTTTTCTGAAGGAAAAAGTCTATAGATATGTATATATGATGTGAAAACAGTTTGTGGAGTGCTTTCTATTTATATAATGATAGTTAGCATTTATTTCGTGCCTCTTAGGTTTCAGGAACCGTGCCAAGTGCATTACTTATATATCCTTTAATCCTTAGAACAGCCCAGCCTGTCATGTTGGTAGTGCCATATCCACTTTACAGATGAGGAAATGGTGGTTCAGACAAATTAAGAAACTTGTCCAGGGTCAAGGGCTAGGAAGTGATAAAGCTGAGATTCTAACCCTATAAGACTTCACAGCTTTTGCTTTTAATAACTGTGCCCCACTGCTTCTAGTTCAGCTCTATGACAAAACAACAGCAGATAAAAATCAATGAAGAAAGCAATTTATTCATTATTAGCCATAAAATGGCTTCAATTAACCATGCCCCAATCCTAGCAGTTCTCTTAATGAAAGAATCTGATAAGCTCAAGATTTTTATTTTAAAATTTGAAAGCAGTGTTATAAATGGTGGTGCTTTCTGCATCTGCCTATTTTGTAATTGATAGTGTTATCCATAATTAATTTGAACTCAGTAGTCCCGTACTATGTTGTGGCTTAAGAAGGCATTTTTGACTTGATCTAAGAATTCCAACACACTTATGTTTCTGTAGGAGAATTAGAGTGCTAGAACCAATTTCTCCACTCTGTCTTAGTCAAACTGGAGACTGCATAGCCCTGGGGCTAGGACGACACACTGAGTGAAACTTCAACAGCACATAGTAGTCCTTCAAAAAGAAGGGATTGAAGAGTTGAAGAAATGATTCCTCTGTTCTGTGGCTTTTAGAGAAGTTTCTGGCTATGGTGCAGTTATTTCTGTGGGCCAAATAATCATTTTAGCTATCATATATTTTATTCGTATTGTAGCACATTAATTTTTCACACCTGTTTGACCTAGCCTTCCTTTTGCTGTTAGATTTAAACTCTATTTTTGTTGGGCCAACCGTGTTCAAAAATCATCCTATTCCCAAGCCTGAGGTCCTCTTCCCTGTCAAGACTTGGCATTATCTAACCCAGGGGTTGGCAGACGTCTTCTGTAAAAAGTCAAATAATAAATATTTTGGGCCTTCAGGCCTCACACCATCTTTTTTGCATATTCTTTTTTTTTTTTTTTTTACCTTTTTAAATGTAAAAAGCATTCTTAGCTCTGGGCCATGTAAAAACAATCCACAGAACCATGGACATTTGCCAATCCCATTTTATCTTTCTGTCATGTTTTTCATTAACTCTTTCAGAACATGCTGCTGCTACTAAGTGGCTTCAGTTGTGTCTGAGTCTGTACGACCCCATAGACAGCAGCCCACCAGGCTCTGCCATCCCTGAGATTCTCCAGGCAAGAACACTGGAGTGGGTTGCCATTTCCTTCTCCAACGTATGAAAGTGAAAAGTGAAAGGGAAGTCGCTCAGTCATGTCCAACTCTTCGCGACCCCATGGACTGCAGCTTACCAGGCTCCTCCATCCATGTGATTTTCTAGGCAAGAGTACTGGAGTGGGGTGCCATCGCCTTCTCCGCTTCAGAACATGACCTCCATTTAAATCATCATGGTCTCCTTTTCTCATTGCCTCTGCAAGTATCAAGCTCAGCCTCTACTCCCTGCCTGCTCTTCTATCACTATTCTTCTTTTCCACATCCTTATACTTAGCCTCTAAGATCCTGTTCACATGTTCCATGAAACTAATTCTCATTTATTTTATCAACTCCTGCAGAACTTCGCTTGTCCTATATATATTAACTTTCTTATTTGAAAACATGTTTCATGTTTTACCATAGTAGCTTGCTATAAACTATAAGAATGAAAAGATTCACATTTCTCCTGAGACTGTTTTCTGGTAAATGCCTAAAGTAACACTGTTTCTTTTCACAAGTCAGTATTCCTACTCCTCCTCCAAATCTGAATTTTAGAATTGGAAGCTTGCATTTGAGATCATCATGACTCATCCTCTTTGTTTTACACAGGAACAAGAATTTTAAATGGCTTGTCCAGAGTTGCACACTATTTATTTAGTACCCTAGGTCTTTTCTTTCTTAGTGAATTACAGCAGGTTATTTCACTTGTGCCTGAGTTTCTTCCTCTATGAAATGGGAGTGATGAGGATTAAATGAATTACATGTGAAAAATACTTAAGTCAATGCCTGGCATGTGGTAAGTGCTTAGTAACTTTTAGCTGTTATTATTAGTGTGTTTGGGAATCAGTAAAAACGACTTGAACAAGTTAATGCCGAAAACTGCTTGTTAATGGGTTTAGGGTAATACTATTAATATAATAGTAGGAGAAGGCAATGGCACCCCACTCCAGTACTCTTGCCTGGAAAATCCCATGGATGGAGGAGCCTGGTAGGCTGCAGTCCATGAGGTCGCTAAGAGTTGGACACGACTGAGTGACTTCACTTCACTTCTCACTTTCATGCATTGGAGAAGGAAATGGCAACCCACTCCAGTGTTCTTGCCTGGACAATCCCAGAGATAGCGGAGCCTGGTGGGCTTCCGTCTATGGGGTCGCACAGAGTCGGACACGGCTGAAGTGACTTAGCAGCAGCAGCAGATACAATTTAACATTTCATTGAGCTGGTATGCATACTATTGATTTACTTCACTAAAAGTTTGAAGCTATCAGACTGGAATAGTTAAACAACGAATGAGCAGCTCTGCTTCCAGGTTACCCAGTGAGTGTAGTTGGGAATGGTAGGCATGTAGGGAGTAGCACTGAGAAGCGAGTGAATGACTGCTTTGGGTGTTCAGTTCAGTCACTCAGTCGTGTCTGACTCTTTGCAACCCCATGAACCGCAGCATGCCAGGCCTCCCTGTCCATCACCAAATCCTGGAGCTCACTCAAAACTCAGGTCCATTGAGTCGGTGATGCCATCCAACCATCTCATCCTCTGTTGTCCCCTTCTCCTCCCGCCTTCAATCTTTCCCAGCATCAGTCTTTTCCAGCGAGTCAGTTCTTTGCATCATATGGCCAAAGTATTGGAGTTTCAGCTTCAGCATCAGTCCTTCCAATGAACATTCAGGACTGATTTCCTTTAGGATGGACTGGTTGTATCTTCTTGCTGTCCACTGGACTCTCAAGAGTCTTCTCCAACACCACAGTTCAAAAGCATCATTTCTTCGGCACTCGTCTTTCTTTATAGTCCAAGTCTTACATCCATACATGACTACTGGGTGAGTAGTGAAGAAAAAAATTTTAAAAAGCAATGAGGGTTGAGATGGATCTTGAAGAATGATAAGCAGTTTCCAGTGAGGCCGTGGAAGAGAAGAGGAAGTTCTAGGCAGGGAAAAGTTTGTGCCAAAGTACAGAGATGCTTATAAACACGATTGTTGGCTGAAAAATTTGGTTCACAGTGTGGAAGAATTGGAGGAGAATACGTATTAAAGCGGAGAAGGCAATGGCACCCCACTCCAGTACTCTTGCCTGGAAAATCACATGAATGGAGGAGCCTGGTAAGCTGCAGTCCATGGGGTCGCTAAGAGTTGGACACGACTGAGCGACTTCACTTTGACTTTTCATTTTCGTGCATTGGAGAAGGAAATGGCAATCCACTCTAGTGTTCTTGCCTGGACAATCCCAGAGATGTGGGAGCCTGGCAGGTTGCTGTCTATGGAATCGCACAGAGTCGGACACAACTGAAGTGACTTAGTAGTAGCAGCAAGTATTAAAGCACGGAGACAGATTTGAAAGTCTTCGTAGTCAGAGAAGAAATGAAGTGAGCTTGAAATAAGTGCTAATTAGAATTTTTTTAATGAGAATTTTTTAAAAGAAAATTTCAACATATATAAAAGGAACAATTTAAGACCCTGCAGTTATCAGTGAATGGCTTGTCTTGTTTCCCATTATTCCCCTCCCCATTATCACTTGTGTTTTGAAGAGGATTAAAGTTGTTCTGAGGCCCCAGGAAAGATAAATGACCAATGGGTAAAACCATTGGGAAAGAGACTTGAGTTCAGTATAAGGAAGCACTCCTGGTATACGTCAGAGGGAATGGATGCTTTGGAAAGTAGATAACACCTACTTCTGGAGGAGCTCAAAGAAAGGACTGCATTGTCCAGTATGGCAGCCACTGTCTACATATGGCTATTAACATTACAGTTTTTTAGTGTGTCCTGCATTTTAAATTTAATTAATTTTCAGCCATACCAGAAAGCATGCAGGATCTCAGTTCCCCAACCAGGGGTCAAACTCATGCTCCTTGCAGTGGAAGTGCTCTGCAGAGTCTTAACACTAGACTGGACTGCCAGTGTTGTGTCCTGCTATTTATATTTAGAATTAAGTTAATTAAAATGTAAGAAAAATCAGCTTCTCAGTCACATTAGCCATACTTCAAGTGCTCAGCTGCCACATGTGCCTAGTGGCTATTGGGCAGCATAGACATAAAAGTTTTTTTTTTAATTCATTATAGAAAGTTCTGTTGGACAGCACTGAACTTGAACCCCCAGGATTCCATTTTATCCAAGGTATGTGTAACTTTTGGAGTATGTAGGCCATATCTAATTGTGCATAGCTTTGTGACCAAGCCTTCCTCTGAGTAAAACTAATATGAGGGAAATAATTGTATTCATTTCAGTTCAGTTGCTCAGTCATGTCCGACTCTTCACGACCCCATGACCCGTAGCACGCCAGGTCTCCCTATCACCAACTCCCAGAGTTCACCCAAACCCATGTCCATTGTGTTGGTGATACCATCCAACCATCTCATCCTCCATCGTCCCCTTCTTCTGCCCTCAATCTTTCCCAGCATCAGGGTCTTTTCAAATGAGTCAGCTCTCTGCATTAGGTGGCTAAAGTTTTGGAGTTTCACCTTCAGCATAAGTCCTTCCAATGAGTATTCAGGACTGATTTCCTTTAGAATGGACTGGTTGGATCTCCTTGCAGTCCAAGGGACTCTCAAGAGTCTTCTCCAACACCACAGTTCAGAAACATCAGTTCTTTGGTGCTCAGCTTTCTTTATAGTCCAGCTGTCACCCATACATGACTACTGGAAAAACCATAGCCTTGACTAGACGGACCTTTGTTGGCAAAGTAATGTCTCTGATTTTTATTTATTTATTTTATTTTATCCCAGTCCCCCCGTCTCTGCTTTTTAATATGCTGTCTAGGTTGGTCATAATGTTCCTTCCAAGGAGCAAGCGTCTTTTAATTTCATGGCTGCAGTCACCATCTGCTGTGATTTTGGAGCCCAGAAAAATAAAGTCTCTCACTGTTTCCACTGTTTCCCCATCTATTTCCCATGAAGTGATGGGACCAGATGCCATGATCTTCGTTTTCTCAGTGTTGAGCTTTAAGCCAACGTTTTCACTCTCCTCTTTCACTTTCATCACGAGGCTCTTTAATTCTTCGCTTTCTGCCATAAGAGTGGTGTCATCTGCATATCTGAGGTGATTGATATTTCTCCCAGCAATCTTGATTCCAGCTTGTGCTTCTTCCAGCCCAGCGTTTCTCATGATGTACTCTGCATAGAAGTTAAATAAGCAGGGTGACAATATACAGCCTTGACGTACCCCTTTTCCTATTTGGAACCAGTCTGTTGTTCCATGTCCAGTTCTAACTCTTGCTTCCTGACCTGCATACAGATTTCTCAAGAGGCAGGTCAGGTGGTCTGGTATTCCCATCTCTTTCAGAATTTTCCACAGTTGATTGTGATCCACACAGTCAAAGGCTTTGGCATAGTCAATAAAGCAGAAATAGATGTTTTTCTGGAACTCTCTTGCTTTTTCCATGATCCAGCGGATGTTGGCAATTTGATCTCTGGTTCCTCTGCCTTTTCTAAAACCAGCTTGAACATCAGGAAGTTCACGGTTCACGTATTGCTGAAGCCTGGCTTGGAGAATTTTGAGCATTACTTTACTAGCATGTGAGATGAGTGCAATTGTGCGGTAGTTTGAGCATTCTTTGGCATTGCCTTTCTTTGGAATTGGAATGAAAACTGACCTTTTCCAGTCCTGTGGCCACTGCTGAGTTTTCCAAATTTGCTGGCATATTGAGTGCAGCACTTTCACAGCATCATCTTTCAGGATTTGAAATAGCTCAACTGGAATTCCATCACCTCCACTAGCTTTGTTCGTAGTGATGCTTTCTAAGGCCCACTTGACTTCACATTCCAAGATGTCTGGCTCTAGATTAGTGATCACATCATCATGATTATCTGGGTCATGAAGATCTTTTTTGTACAGTTCTTCCGTGTATTCTTGCCACCTCTTCTTAATATCTTCTGCTTCTGTTAGGTCCATACCATTTCTGTCCTTTATCGAGCCCATCTTTGCATGAAATGTTCCCTTGGTATCTCTAATTTTCTTGAAGAGATCTCTAGTCTTTCCCATTCTATAATTGTATTAAGTAATAATTATTAAGAAGTTAGTAATGTGCCAGGCCTTGTTCTTAAACCAAACTGTTTATATGGAATAACATTTTCATAACCTTGTGAGAAGATACTATCTTATTTTTTAAGACCATACTACTTTTAGCACCATTTTGTAGATTCTGAAGTTAAGATACAAAGAACTGAAGTCAAAAGGTTAAGGTCACAGAGCTGGAAAGTGATAGGGCCAGAATTTGAACCCAAGCAGTTTGTAGCAAGCTGAAATAAGTTCTTGTAGGGGTAGTTCTTGAAGCATTGATCTCGATGATCTCATGGGTGAGTTAATCTGGCAGTTGTTCTATTTGAATTTAGAGTTGCTAGCCTCCTCAGTTTGCTAAAAAAAAGAGAAAAATCTCATAGATACAGATAACAGATTGATGATAGTCATAGGCAAGTGATGGGAGAAATATATATATATATTTAATTTTATCTAAACCTTTTGTGATTAGGCCATTAATGCATTTTGAGTTAGCCTTGCCAAGCACTCTTACTTCTAGTAGGGTGTTTTTGGGTAGATTCTTTGCATAAATAGCCATGTTGTCATTTATTAAAGACAGTTTTCCTTCTTTCTATCCAAACATTGTGCCTTTTATTTCTTTTCTTGCTTTATTGCATAACCTAGAACCTCCAATTCGAGTGTCTCATCACCTTAATTTTCTTTTACAGTTTGTTCAAATGAGAGTTCACAAGTTGTTTACTATGACTCAAGTCTGTTTTAATCTACAGTTTCACTACAAAGTCCTTATCTTTCTGAAACTTCCTTACAGTATTTTCAAACGTACATTAGTAAAATACCTTTTTTTTAATAGATAAATCACCTTCAATTGAATTATATAGTAAAGCCTAAAAATAAACGAGAGCAACAATACTTTCATGACATTTCTCAATTGTGTACATTAAACTTTCGTGAAAAGTAGTGCTATTAAGAAGTTTCTTGTAGAAGAACTAATTTGTGTGAAACAGCAGTAGACTTCATTTTTAAATTGCAATTATTGACATAGCAGCCATATTTTTACGTTCAGAGGTCAGCAGATTTTGCTTGTAATGACCTAGACCTTTTGGGCTTTTATGAGGCATATAATTTCTCTGTTGCATATTGTTCTTGACTTTTTTGTTTGTCTTTTCCCTTAAACCCTTTAAAAACTTAAAACCATATTTACTCAAAAAGCCCAAACAAGAACAAATTGTGAGCTATAGTTCGCTGGTATTTGATTTAAAGAATTATTACAGATGGTTCCTGACTGAGGATGGTGTGAAAGCAGTAAGCATTCAATAGAAACCCTACTTTGAATTTTGATCTTTTCCCAGGTTAGCTTTATATGGTAAAATACTCTCTCATGGTGTTGGTCAGTGGCAGCGAGCTGAGCTCCTAGTCAGCGACACAGTTACAAGTGGTAAGAACTTAACATTATCAATTCTGTACCCATAGAATCACTCTGGTTTTCACTTTCAGGGCAGTGTTCAGTAAGTTACATGAAATGTTCAACACTATTATAAAATAGGCTTTGTGGTAGATGATTGAGCCCCACTGTAGACTAATGTAAATGCTCTGAGTACCTTTGAGGTGGGCTAGGTATATACATGTATTTTTGACTTTCACCTTATACAGCGGGTTTATCAGGACATAATCTCATCATAAATTGGGGGAGATCTTTACTTTGAAAGCTTTCATGTTCATTTTTTTTCTTTCTTTTTTGACTGGGCTTATTTAATTCACAAAATATTTATTGTATGTATCATATATGAGGCACAGTTCCTCTGTGCTGATTTTGGTAAATGGTACAAGGATGGACAAGATCCTGTCTGCTAGTATTGGTTATTCCAGTTTAATTTCATCAAAGAGCTCCTGGCCAAGGGTATAAGTGGGTGTTGAAATCTAGGAGTTTCTTTGCTATATGATATGCCTTTTGGGACTACATTTGTTTCTGATACCTCTTAATTTTTACGAAGGCATTGACTACTGACTGCATGGTTTTTTCTAGTGTGGGACTGTGACTTCCTGGAGGAGGCATCATTTTCTGGTCTGCACAAAAACACTATGTTGTCAAATAGATGGCAAGTAGATGGGGAAAATGTAGAAACGGTAACAGATTTTATTTTCTTGGCTTCAAAATCACTGTGGACAGTGACTGCAGCCATGAAATTAACAGATGCTTGCTCCTTAGAAGAAAAGCTGTGACAAACCTAGAGAGCATAAAGAAGCGACATCTCTTTGCCAACAGAGGTCCTTATAGTCAGAGCTGTGGTTTTTCCGAATGTACGAATGTGAGAGTTGGACCATAAAGAAGGCTGCATGCCAAAGAATTGACACTTTAGAAATATGGTGCAGGAGAAGATTCTTGAGAGTCCCTTGGACAGCAGGGAGATCAAACCAGTCAGTCCTTAAGGAAATCAACCCTGAATATTCAATGAAAGGACTGATGCTGAAGCTCCAACACTCTGGCCACCTGATATGAACAGCTGACTTATTTGAAAAGACAGTGGTCCTGGGAAAGATTGAGGGCTGGAGGAGAAGAGGGTGACAGAGAATGAGATTGTTGGATGGCATCACCAACTCAATGGACATGAGTTTGAGCAAACTTTGGGAGATAGTAAAGGATACGGAAACCTGGAGTACTGCAGTCCATGGGGTCGCAAAGGATCAGAAATGACTTAGTGACTGAACAACCACCACCACCACTATATTGTCAGGTGATGGCCCTGAGTTAGTGGGCTTATGCTAGGTTCCCTGTTAACTATGATTATGATAGTTAACAATGATTATGATGAATTTCAGTCTAGCAAAGGGAGCACTGTTTGTTTGATTGGATGACATAAATCTAAGAAAGATTTCTTGAAAAGGTAACATTTAAGGCTGGGCAAATTTTTTTTATTATAGAAATGTACAGATACTTTGGACACTAAAGTAGAAGTTAATAAATAGCTCATAGTTCATAATTTTAAAAAATTTGTTTATAAATAAAAGTTACAGTTATACAAAGAATTCTTCTATATCCTTCATCTGTATTCCTCAAGTAGCATCTCATTCCACTTTTTCATTTTCTGTTGTTAAAATTAATGTATAAATATGTATTTAATGTAAAATTTAAATAATTTTATTAAACATGAGAGACATGGTGCCCCTTAGTTCTGAATACTTCAGTGTATATCCTAATAACAAGGATATTCTTAGAAAACTACAGTACAGTTGTCAAAATAAGGAAATTAATATTGTGCCAAATTATTATCTATTGACCTTATTCAGATTGTACTAGTTGGTTTTATATTATTCTTTACAGCTCCCCCGACCCCCTGCACTCCAAAAGAAAGCTGATCTAAGAACTAATCCAGGATTATATGTTACATTCAATTGTCATGCCTGTTGGTCTCCTTTAATGTGGTATAGTTCCTTAGTCTTTTATGATTTGACAATTTGAGTATTACAGGTTATTTTGTGAAGTGTCTCTCCTTTAGGGTTTGTCTTAGATTTCCTCATGATTAGATTCAGATTATATACATGTTTGGCAAATATATTGCAGAAGTAATACATGTATTCTCATTGCCTGAGAGGAGGTGCATGATGTATGTCTCATTGCTCATACTATTAACTTTAATCACTTGATGATGCTGGGTTCCTTTTCTATAAAGTTATTTTTCACTTTATCATTAATCAGCATCTTGTGATGAGTTACTTTGCGACTTTGTAAATATCCTGTTTCTATTGATATTTTATTAAACTAGTATCCATTGGTGATTTCAGCCTGCAACAGTTACTACTATGGTGGTTACTAAGTAGTATCCAATGCCATCATTCCTTCCACATTTATTAGTTGGAATTCGGTTGTCAGGTTGATTGTATGACAAGGAGAATGGAACATGATACACACTTTCTAGGTGAAGGAGCAAGGCTCTGGATCAGGTTTGTACAGATAATTTCTGTTAAGAGTTCATCTCCGTTGGCTATCAAATTCATAGATACAGAAGGGGCTGTGGGAGAGTTGGAATCGGAAGCAAATGCTTAATATGCATGGGTATAAATACATTGAAAATAAAAAGAAAAGACATAGCATGCAAACAAGAAAGCAAGAGTGGCTATACTAATATTAGACAACATAGATGTTAAACAAAAAAAAGTTACTAAAAAGGGACTTTCTATAATCATAAAAAGGTCAATCCAGCAGGAAGAAGCAAGAGTCATTCCTCCAGGACTCTTCGTACCCTTTTCACATGAAGTCCTGGAGGAATGACTCTTGCTTCTTCCTGTTATGCATATTAAGCATTTGCTTCCAATTCCAACTTTCCCACAGCCCCTTCTGTATCTATGAATTTGAGTATTCTGTGTCTGTGAATTTGAGTACTCTGTGTACCTCACATAAGTAGAAGCATGGAATAGTTGTCATTTTGTGTATGTCTTATTTTTCGTGTTGTCAAGAGTCATTCATGTTACAGAATGTATCAGAACTTCATTTGAAGAATATTCCATTGTATGGGTGATAGCATTCTGTGTTTACCCATTTATCAGTGGACATTTGATCTTTTCCCACCTTGAACTGCCATACTATTTTCCACAATAGCTGCACAATTTTGCATTCCCACAAGCAGTGTACAAAGGTTTCAGTTTCTCCTCGTTTTTGTCAACACTTGTTATTTTCTTGGTTTTGTGGGGGGTTTTTTTTTTGGTTGGTTATTTATAATAGTCATTGTAGTAGGAGTAAAGAGGTAGCTCATTGTGGTTTTCATTTGAATTTTCCTAAGTAATGGTGAGGTTTAGCATCTTTTCATGAGCTTATTGGCCAACGTATACATTTCTTTGGAAACCTGTTTTTTGATGTAGATTTATAGGAGTTCTCTATGTAGTTTAGATATTAACCCCTTATGAGATACATGTGAGTATTTTTTATTATTCTGTGGGTTCTCTTTTTATGCTGATACTGTTTTTTGCCCAAAAGTTTTAAATTTTGATGAAATCCTATATATATATATATATATATATATTTTTTTTTTTTTAATGTTGAATGCCTTTGATGTCACAGTTAATTATTGCCAAATTCAAGGCCATAAAGATTTTCCCTTTGTTTTTTTCTGAGAGTTTCATAGTTTTAGCTTTTAAATTTAGGTCTTTAGCCCATTTCTTGGTTCATTTTTATATATGGTGTAAGGTAAAGGTTCATCTTTTTTTGCATGTGAGTATCTGGTTTTTCCAGCATCACTTGTTAAAGAGATTTTCCATGAATGATCTTGATCCCCTTGTTAAAGATCAGTTGCCCATAAACATGAAGGTTTGTTTCTCGGCTCTCTATTCTATGCCATTGATTTTTACGGTTGTCCTTAATGCCAGTACCATGCTATTTTGCTTTCTTTAGTTATGTGATAAGTTTTGAAAATTATTTATATGGCTGGGTCAGGGCTAAGTTGTGGCACTCAGGATCTTTGTTGTGTCGTGTAGGATCTTCCCTTGTGCCCCACAGACTCTCTCGTTGTGTGTGGGCTAGCTTTGTCCCACAGCATGCAGGATCTTGGTTTCCTGACCAGGGACCGAACCCGGAATCCCCTTTGTTGCAAGGCAGAGTCTCTCTTTTTTTAAGCTTATATTTATTTGTTTTTAAAAATAATTGCTTTACAGTATTGTTTAACGTTTCTGCTGTACAACATTGTGACTCAGCTGTAGGTATACATATACCCCCTCCCTCTTGAACCTCCCTCCCACACCCCTAACCCCACCCGTCTAGGTTGTCACAGAGCACTGAGCTGAGCTCCCTGTGTTGCAGAGCAGCTTCCTACTAGCTATCTGTTTTACATGCAGGCGAATTCTTAACCACTGGACCACCAGGAAAATCTCTGTGATAAGTTTTGAAATTGGAGAGACACATTTTGCTTTTCATTTTGTGTATCTTTAAATGTGTAATAATTTTTCCTCTACATTGTTTTTTCTTGACATGCCAAAGTGTCATCTGCTGAGTCAAATTTACTACATTCTGGATTTAACTGACTTGTAACCTCGTGGTATAAGTTAATTTACTGTACTATCCAATGGTCTCTGTAAATTGGAAGATCTATACACTTGATTGAATCCAGACTCCCTTTGTGTCATGTCAGAAGACTTTTTTAACTTAAGGAAATTTTGAAAAGTAAAAAGAATGATACAGTGAACCCCTGCATACCACTGCACTTGGCTTCAGCAGTTATCAACTCATGCCAGTCTTGTTTCATTTTTAACCCTGTTTCCTCCCTACTATATTATTTTGAAGCAATATAAGCTCTTTATTATTATTTGTATATTTATATTTATTTGGTATTTTGATTCACATTTTAACCTCATGTTCAATGAAAATTTAAAATCCTGGATATTATTGATTTGCTAAATATGATCTGTTGCATTATACTTATATTTAGAACTAAAATATCTTGATTGGGTTTTTTTTGAGGTTCTTTTTTTTTTGTCTATATGAAATATTAGAATGCTTGTCCTGAAATACCAAAGGAAAAAACTAAAAGTCAACCATAATCTGAGTGGATTCAAAAAGAAAAAAACAAGAATGAATGTGGGCTTTTTATCGGGTTCAGAGAATGCTACTGTTGTTTGCTAACATCCCCTTTGGGTGTCCAGCCCACTGGTAGAGCAGTGGAAATCAGTAGTTTCTATACTTTTATGCCACTATATACCGCTGTGAGTCTTTGATTGTTTTCCTGTTGACCAGTTTGTTCTACTGAGTAAACTGGATTGTCACAACAGTTGCTCTTTATTAGTCAAAAATATAACTGTGTGTACTCAATTTTTTTTAAAAATTGTGATTTCTATCATGGAATTTTATGTTTTAAACTCTTTTAAGGAGACTTGTGGGTATACTGCATAAATTTAAGGGCACTTAATTAGTGTCATTTGTTTAAATCCTTTAACTGTAGCATCTCAACAACCACTAGGATAAGATAAAATGGTAATATGACATTTTATAGCCTTTGGCTACCAACTACAAATAAACAGAAAAACATAATACATTTAGATGGCTTTTGAAAGATGCAGAGATTGGACTAAGCTTTATTGTCAAGTTAATTTTTTGTACAATTTCAGAGAAGGAGCATAACCTAGAAATGCGAAGTCTATACTTTGGATCACCTGGTTTAAATATCTAGAACAGATATTGCTCATGAACTAGATGACTTTGGTCAAGACATTGAGCTACTGTTTCCATTTCCTCACCTGTAAAGTAAGGGTGAGAGATTTGACGTGGTGCTTACTATATACTGTCTGGTTTGTAGTAAGTTTTATGAATGATGAATTATTGGTCAAATTCCTTAGACTTTAGGACTTTATCTGTGTTGTGTGAGAGGCAGAAATGATAAAAATGGAAGTACTCTCCGGTGATTTGGTCAAAGACATTGTTTTCTAGATGGGAAAAAGTAGATGAGAGTTAGAAACAAAACCAGTTGACCTCAGAGTACTGGTATCAGTCCTGCTTTTCTGGGAATTTTCACCATTCATACTGCTAGCCTTTTTCACCTGAATTGTGCTTCTCTTTGAATGTTTTTAAGTTTGTGGTTTTGAGTTTTGTGATTATTTTATTAGAATGAGATTCTAATACTATTCCTCAAGAGTAATGTTTATGAGCTTATAACATTTTACTTTATTATTATTTTTTTTTTTTAGTCATAATAGAGGGTCTAATTTTTTCCATTGGAGCAAGCCTTACAGTATATTTTGTTCTCTAAATTGATAATAGACTCTCTTGATAGTTCTCTCTTGATAATAGACTCCACATTACTGGAAATTACTTGACAACTGACATAGGTGTACTGCATTGTTTCATAGGGAGTGGTTTGGCAGGGAGAGTGGTTTGGTTTGTCATATAGGTCCTAACAGGAGCACTTAGTATTTAAAATGAAAATGCTTTGAATGATTTAACTTATTTTCAGATGTTTTTCTGCAGTTGTAAACACAGTACCTATTTTAAGAGGTGAGGGGGAAATGGAGGTATCTTGATGTTATTAGTCAAGTATGTCAGTTAAATTGGGAATATAATCTGTATTTTGCTCCTGAGTAGTTTTTTATGACAAGAGTGATTGGTTAACTTTTGAAGAGGAGATTATTGTTTTTGGTATTGGTTATTTCTGTAAGTAGGTTGTTTTAATTTTTACTTTATTTACTTGATTTTGATTATGGTCACATTCTTTCCTCCTTCCTCCCTCCTCTGACCCATACCTGTTACAGCCCTCTGAGCCTGGAAAGCACAGCAGCGTCATGCTTAGGTAGCCCTTATACTTCACACTGGATGATCCTCCCCACAGATAATGTAATTTTTTTGAATGGGATTATAAGGTATTTTAAATTTGAAAAAATATTTTAGCTTGCTTAGCTTGTTGAATTTTATAAATATTTAATCTTTTCAGAGGCCGAAACAGTAGCAAAGGACTGCCTCAATCCACGGTGAGTGATTTCAGTGTTACTTGTTTGGAAAAATTGGTAATGGAAATGTGATTTCTAAATCCCACAGACCAAAAGCCAAGGCCCCCCCAAAATTGCCTTATATCTCAGACAACCTTTATAGATTAGTACTGCTTAGCATAAGATTATTAGGTATAACTGTTTTATGATGATGTGTAAAATGCAGAACTATTGTAAATAGTATTTTGATTGTTCATACTTAATAATTTTATTAACTCATTTGTTTTACAAATGACTAAAGACAAATAAAAATGATTAATGAGATGAATGGAACACTAGGACCACAGTTAGCAAAACTTTGGGGTTTTGATTTTGAAATAACGCGCTGTCTTTTATTTCTTTCATTTTTCTCCTTTGGAAAATGGTTTTAGATGTTGAAACTTTATCAGTAAAGTTAAACTAGGCACAAAGGCCAGAATATGTAGGTTCCACAAAATGCAAGAAATAAATGCAAAGCTGTCACTAATTTTTGAGACTTTGCCTTTTTTGTACATAGATTTTCTTTAGAATCAGGACACATGCTTCTGTAGTACGTAATAAGAAATGATGTGGTTTATTAGACCTTAGGGCAATATCATTGATTGAGATGTACTAAGAGAAAAGATAGTCAAGGGTCTTCTACAGAGGTTCCCCCTCCACCTCTATTTAATAAGGTATATTTAACCCTATTTAGTGTACAGTTCTTTGAGTTTTGATTTATACATTGTGTAACCACCACCACCACAGTCGAGATAATGGAACAGTTCTGTTACTTCCAGAAATCCCTCATGCCACTTTGTAGTGATCCCTACTCTTAAGTCATTGATCTGTCTTCTGTTCTGTGACTTTGTCTTTCTTCATATATGGAAGTCCAATTTTGCTTTTTTTTAATATCATAGATAGTTAGAATATTGTTAATTGGCATGATTGATTTCACCTTTGAAAACTTATACATTGTAAGGAGGAAAAGATTACAGTAAACCAAATCTTCCTTTAATGAGTATGAGATATAAACCTAACTAAACATTTTGTAACAGAAGAAGTGTTAACTGTAATAAATATACAGAGATAAATAATGAGTGCCAGTAATGTTTTTTCTTAATATTACAGATTTCTTTTGATGGAATCTATGCAAATATGAGGATGGTTCATATTCTTACATCAGTTGTTGTAAGTTTTCAGGGTATTGGGAGAAACTGCCTTGTGAGTGGAATAAAATAATTGCTTGAAGTTAAATGTGAATGAATGATAAAAGTAACATTTCTTAGATCATGTTTAATCAGGATGATGTAGAAAACAAATTAGAACTCAATTCAAGTCATTGTAACTCATTGTAAAAGCAATCTTGTTAAGTCTGCTGTGTATAAAATAATATTACTAGTGGATTGTCTTTAGTGCATTATTTTGTTATTTAACAAGCTAGAGTCAAAAATACTAAATTTCGCAGTTTAAACTTATACTGCAGACTGAGCAGGACCTCCTGAAGAATTTTGAGAATTAAGTGTATTGTTAATGTTTTAAAATTTTTTATTCTGTCAGTGATTACCTAATATATTGAATGAAGCTATAGAAAGTAGAATGAAAGGAGTTATTTCCATGACTGCATAGCACACTGTTTCTTTGATAAAATAATTATGTGTTTTTAGGGATCCAAATGTGAAGTACAAGTGAAAAACGGAGGTATATATGAAGGAGTTTTTAAAACATACAGTCCTAAGGTAATTTTTACTTTTTTAAAAAGTAATATAAAACCCTGAGAATCAGCAACTAGTGTGTATGTTTCCATGTGTCCATTAGTTTCTGATTTAGCAATTTATAGTTATGAGACAGTGTGTTTGTCACATTTTCATGCTTAGTACGTTACCTTTAATGCACTTAAAACCACTTTGAATGACTTTACTCTTTGGTTTCAAGTACTGGTTACTTTATAGACAGATTTGTATGATCTGAACAACTTCTTGCTCTTTGTGCTTATTAAAATATTTTGGTCTTTGCAAGCATTATGTACTAGAAGAGGGATCCTAGAGGTTTATTGTTTTCCTCTTTACTACTGTTGTGCTTAAGGCAAACCATGGAAGCAAAGACCAACTTTTAGATGAAAGAATTTTAAAATTGGAATAATAGATCATATTACTGAGAAAACAGTATGATTATAAGGATCTCTTGAGATAATTTTTTACCAAAGGCATGTAAGAAATAGTACCTTGATGTGCAAAGGAATTCCTGTTGGATTTTATTTTATAAATGTTTTAATTTTTTTTTCCTCCTTAGTGTGATCTGGTACTTGATGCTGCACATGAGAAAAGTACAGAATCCAGTTCGGGGCCAAAACGTGAAGAAATAATGGAGAGTATTTTGTTCAAGTGTTCAGACTTTGTTGTGGTGCAGTTTAAAGATATGGACTCCAGTTATGCAAGAAGAGGTGAGTTTTGATTTCCTAAATATGCTTCATGGTTTATTAGATTTATTCAAGAAAAGATTCTACACTGATTGCAGAATTTTCCTTTTTCTCTTTTTAAAAATGAATAAGGCAAATGGGAATTTAAATGCACTTTTGCTGGAAAATGTTTAAAACATCAGAGGAATACTCCTTGGTACTTTGGATAGGATAAATGATGACTTGTATTCTATTAAAAACAAGTTTGTGAAGAATTTTCTGAAGTTTTACTGTCAATAATGCTACTAATGGTACTCAAATAAAAATTTCTTTTCCTGTTTGACTTAAATGTTCAGCTTACATATTTTTAGTTTTATAATGTTTATAAATAAGAAAATGTGGGACTTGCTATCACTCATTTGGAGAGCATACTCTGCAATACTGAGTGTTCAATAACATTGAAAGGCTCTCGGGCGATTTTGAAACTGGTTCTACAATTCTTAAGTGATTTTTTGTTGGGGAGGGCAGCGGTGGCATTCAAATTTTGTAATCATCTCTGTTGCAGTGTATAACAGTTTTTTATTGTCGTCCTTCAGTCTGTACCAACTGTTTTCACTGTTGCACTAATATTTCTACACTGTTGTTGGAAACTACAAGCCACCAGAAGGTTAAAGCCTTTCTCTTGGACCTCTTAATAAGGTTCTCAGCTTTAGTTATTTATAGATTGCTTTTTCAGAAACAAGCTGCTCTAGGTACTATGAAACTGCTTTTGCATTGTTGATGAAAGCACTGTGCTCTGATCTTGTATCTTCTTATATTGTGTCTTTGATTCACAACTCTGTCTAAGAGTCCTTCTGTGGCCCATACAAGTAAACAAGTCTTTTTGGGTTTTTTGGCCATGAACGCCATGTGGGATCTTAGTTGCCCAACACTGGAAGTGCAGAGTTCTTAACCATTGGACCACCAGGGAAGTACCAAGTCTTTTTTAGTAATTGCCTTTGGAGTTCATCTTACTTATAACTAGGAGCACAAAATTATTTCTACTTCAACTATTGAAATATTTCACTGTTTTAAATTTAAAAATTGACTTGGATCATAAGTCAAAAGGAAAAAATAAAATTTTAGTTGAATGTAGCACTTAGCACTGTGGGAAAAAAGTATTGGCCACAACGGCAACAGATGTCCCCTGATCTGTTGGGTACCAGGCCATTTAGCTCAAAGCCATTCATAACATGCTTTGTTATTATTATTAAAGATAATTGAGGTTTCCTGGTTTGAAAGGATAAATACTACTTGAAGACATTCATGTCCCATTCACTGATCCTTTTAAAAGTTAGTCTTTAAATTTTTATTATTTTGTTTATTATTTTAGTATGCCTTTATTTCTCAGGTAAATTGTTTTCATTGTAGAAAGCCAAGAAAATCCAAATCAGAGCATTAGCTTTGATAGTGTTCAGTACATTCATTAGGGGATGCATGTATTTTACTATATACATAATAGTTTACTTGAGAACATTGAGTAATGGAGTAATTTCAGGTATTTTATTTAAGGACTGTAGTTTAGTGAATTATACAATTGTGTCCAGTGTATAGTGTTGTAAAAATAGTATCAAGTCATGTGTTTAGGATTTCAGTTCTCTTAGTCCTGATTCTTAGCACTATCCTGGCAGAAGTTGCATCTATAAAAGTATTGTTTTGGAGATTCTATTACTATAGAGAAAACTTTAAGAATAATTAATTGGCACGATTTATTGTTATTGTTCAGTTGCTAAGTCGTGTCCAACTCTTTGTGACTCCCATGGACTGCAGCACGCCAGGCTTCCCTGTCTTTCACTATCTCCCTGAATTTGCTCAAACTCTTGTCCGTTGAGTCACTGATGCCATCCAACCATGTCATCCTCTGTCGCCCCCTTCTCTTCTTGCCCTCAATATTTGCCAATATCAGGGTCTTTTCCAGTGAGTCAGTTCTTTGATCAGGTGGCCAGAGTATTGGAGCTTCAGCCTTAGTCCTTCCAGTGAATATTCAGGGTTAATTTCCTTTAGGATGGACTGGTTTGATCTCCTTGCAGTCCAAGGGACTCTCAAGAGTCTTCTCCAACACCACAGTTCAAAAGCATCAGTTCTTCGGTGCTCAGCCTTCTTCGTGGTCCAACTCTCACATCCGTACATGCCTACTGGAAAAACTAGCATTCACTATATAGACCTTTGTTGGCAAAATGATGTCTCTGCTTTTTAATACACTGTCTAGTTTTGTCATAGCTGTTCTTCCAAGGAGCAAGTGTCTTTTAATTTTGTGGCTGCAGTCACCATCCACATTGATCTTGGAGCCCAAGAAAATGAAATCTGACACTGTTTCCACATTTCCCCCATCTATTTGCCATGAAGTGATAGGACTGGATGCCATGATCTTACTTTTTTGAATGCTGGGTTTTAGGCCAGCTTTTTTGCTCTCCTCTTTCACTGTAATCAAGAGGTTCTTTAGTTCCTCTTCACTTTTCTGCCATGAAAGTGGTATCATCTGTATATCTGAGGTTGTTGATATTTCTCCTGGCAATCTTTTTCCAGCTTGTGATTCATCCAGCCTGGCATTTCACATGATATGCTCTGCATATAAGTTAAATGATGATTTATTAATTATGAAAATTAAGTCATTTAGTACTGCTTTTAGATTAACATTATTTGTGTTAAACACATACTCAGATTTCTAATCTCCTTGAGTAAAGGAAGGTAGGATGTAACCAGTGATTCTTAGTGCTGGTTTCACATTCTAGTCACCCATGGGTTTAAAAAAATAGCTAGTTTTCACTTTTCAAGATTATGATTTCATGATATTTAGCCTGGGTGAGGCTCTGAATGTTTGATTCTGAGGTGTAGTTGGGCATGTGAGCCATGAATTTCATGTGATAAGATCCTAGGAATGGCTGTGTTCTGGAGATCTTGAGGATTTGTGCTCTTTCCTTACCTCACAGTGTCTCAGAAGTGTACAATATCTTGAAAAGTCCAATTGGTATCAGTTTGATACCACTTTTCTTCATTTTAAATGGGTAGATGGTTGAGGGTGTGTTTTTTTGTTTTTTGTTTTTTTAGAAATAATAGAAATGAATGAGTGATAAGAACAGAACTAGTATTACGTTGTAACTTCCTAAAAGAAGAGGGAAATTTATTTCCTTTGTGAGTTTTTATCTTGTAATGAATAGTACTGTCAAAATCTTAAATCGGCAATATATAACTAAAATTCAAGTGCCAATTCTATGTATTGGACTCTATGCTAAAGTATTTTATGTTCATTTTTTCATCTAGTCATCATAGCTTCTTTCTGCAGTGGATATGATTATTATCCACATGTTGTAGGTGAGGGAACTGAGACATGGATTTAATTAACTTGATGAAATGAGGACACAGACCCAAGTGCTATCTAACCCCAAATCATATTCTTAAACATTGTCCTATAGTGACATAAATTGTGTATGTAATTTATTGTTTACCTGAGCTGAATCAGAATTAATCTGAATTTACCTTAAAGAATTTCTCTACAAACAAAACCGAAAGTGGGGGAAAAAAAACCTCAGGCAGTATAAATATGCACATTATTATATTATTNCCTATAGTGACATAAATTGTGTATGTAATTTATTGTTTACCTGAGCTGAATCAGAATTAATCTGAATTTACCTTAAAGAATTTCTCTACAAACAAAACCGAAAGTGGGGGAAAAAAAACCTCAGGCAGTATAAATATGCACATTATTATATTATTTGAAAATTCTTTTCATTTTAAAATCTTTGCCTTTATATTTGGGGAAACTTTAAAATTAGTAAGATGCGTGTGGCTTTTAAGTTTTTAATGCTAACTACATTGATTTTAATAAGGTTTAAGAGTTGCCTTTCATACACATGTTCAAGTGAATAATAGGCCTAACAGTAATTGATATCTTAGGGTATAGTGAATAAGTTTCATCTCATCTCTTGAATGTTGTGTATATACCAGTTTGATTTATGGGCAAAAGGAAGAACAACTTTGATCTTGCAGGCTGTTCCTTTTGTACAAGCATAACTAGAAGAGACCATCAAATTATCACTGGAGAATTAGTGTATGTTTTATGTGAATTCCAGTGCAGACAGATCCTGGGATGCTCTCATTTTCCTCTTCTCATTTTGCATCTATTTTTAGCATATTCAGTTGCCTTTGTATCTGTCTACCTTGGAATTGGCATATTATTGCTACTTGATTTTTACATGGTTTTCCTGTCTATTTCCAATATCCCTTTCTCATCTCTTTTTTTCCTCTTCTCTTCTTATGGTTCCTTTATTCATTTTTTTTTAAATTTAATACCCTAACTCAACTGTATTTTAGTTCTATGGGTTCTCTTCTACTTTATTCCATTCTCATTTCCTTTGTACTGTTCTCAGCCTATAGAACAGGGATCAGCAGACTTAAGGCTTATGGCCATATCAACTCATCAATAAATAATGTTTTATTGAAACACAGGCCTGTTCATTCATGCATTGTCTCTGGCTGCTTTAATGCTGCAGTGATAAAGTTGAATAATTATATTAGAGACTATATGACTTTGAAAACTAAAAAAAAATTTACCGTCTGCCCCTTTATAGGAAAAGTTTGCCAAGTCTAAAACCTAGATCATTTTCCCTACTGCATTTCAGCTGTTACAGTTATTCAAATATACATATTGTACTGGCTTCAGCGAAATAAGACAATGTATTTTGTAGTAACACTCATCCTTTGATTCTCATCTAGTACTGTGTAATTTCACGTGATTCCTTATGTCAGGTTAGATTTAGTCTTAAGAATGACTTTTGCTTGCCAGTTCCTTTGTTACAACAAGTAAAAAATAATAGATGAGAAAATTGGTTATCTTGAATTCTTCTAATTACTATTCTGTATTCCTTTCTTACCCAAACTTCTTGACTCTCATTTTCTGCTGACTCTGCTTCCCATTGTTGTCTTTTTTTTTTTTTTAACCATTTATTTGGTTGTGTCCGATTTTAGTTGCAGCACATGGGCTCTTTCGTTGTGATACATGGGCTTCTCTCTAGTTGGGGCATGTGGGCTCAGTAGTTGCAGTGTTTTGGGCTTAGTTGCCTGAAGCATGTGAAATCTTAGTTCCCTGACTGGGAATTAAACCTGGGCTACGGCAGTGAAAATGCCAAATCCTGGCCACTGGACTACTAGGCACTTCCTGTGTTCTTTGCTCACTGTTCTTATCACGTGTAGTCACTTATATACTCTCATAATATCAGCTACCAACCACATACAAGCCTCCTCTCGAGTGTCTCTACATCATTTCCCTTATACTGTGTTGTATTATATTTAGATGTTTCTGTCTCCTCCATTATGCTTTGAATTCCTTATGTACTGTATGTTTTTCATCCTTGATGTCTAGTATAGTGTTCTGTCACACAGTATGGTCTCAATATAAATGTCTTTTGAATGAATGAAATTAGAGCCTTCACGTACTTTTAAAGAAGCACTGTTTCATGCAAAGAACAGGAAACGTATAAATAGTCTTAATGTCTACACCCAGGCAACGAATACTTTTTGTGCTCTGGAATGTATTCATTGCTTTGCTAATTGCTATAGCTAGTACAAAGAAATTCATATTCTTGGTCCCTTTTGAGAACTTAGGGATACTGTATACCTTTAGACAAAGACTTTTACATTTAATTCCATGGTATTTACTAGGAAATTCATGTGCTCCATGTTAAGAAGCTCTGCTCTAGGCATTTTTAGAGTTAGAGATAACCAAAGCATGTGAGAGAATTCAGGAAAAGTGGAAAGTTGATAATCAAAGTTTTATTTAAAATTACAGAACACTAGTATAATAGGTTTGAATGTGTATTGGGACATAGAAAAATGCTTTCAAATATGCTAAAACCTTTGATTTTTTACCCTAAAGTGTGCTACACAGCCAGTCGAAGTACTTGGACAAGCATCACTCTCTACAGATGACTGGGGTAGGAGCTAGGCTGTGGAGTTGCCTGCAGGGGTTTCCTAGTCAGATTGGCAATGCTTTTCTTGTTGTGGCTCTCAGTCACCCTTCTCAGCACCTCATCCTGGCTGAGATCAGACATTCTCATATCTGTGTGGCTACAGCCAATTTTCAGGCACCAGGCCTTTTTCTTCCTTTTGTGCTTAGACTCAATCATGCCAACAATGGCTGCTGCTTTGTAGGTGTGGCCACGTGTTTCATTTTTCACTGGTTTCTTCATTTCCAAGTGTGTAGATGGGGCAGATGAGTTGGTTTGACTTTGGGTCACAATCATATCTTCATCAGCTCCTTCTGTGCCATCATCCTGTCTGCTTGAAGACCATATTGCTTCTTAAGTTGTTTCAGCTGTTGTTTAAATTGTACAGATTTTTCATTATTTTGAAAGTCTACATCAGAATTCTTATTCTGTAAAGCCAAAAACAACTTCACTAATAAATTTAGATTGGATATTTTTTCTGGACATTCTTTCACGTGGTTTATTGTATAGCCTTTAAATAATGGTTTAGTTCCCGATCCATCATTGCAAATTCAACCATTGCTTTATCCATACTGTACTCCCTACTCACTTAAGTATAAGTTTCCATGAGATCCAAAGGAACGCTAGAAGTTATCCTTTCCAAAACTGATGCAGGATTGAAAGTTTTTCAAGGAGGAGAGTGCAGATTCTCCACTTCTGAGGGATATAAAACCTGTTGAACCTGAACTTGAAGTGGAACTACCCCTGGATCTTGAAAGTATTACCTGGCTGCCCAATGTAGCTCCATCTGGCTGTGCCTGGACTTCCCACACTCAGACCCCAATTCCAACCTTAATTCCCTTCCCATGTCAGAAAGTTGAAATTGGTGGCATTAAATCCCAAATAAAGTTCAGAGACATAAAGACTTGTGTCTGTTGTAGTAGTTGGAGTAATTCGGGTTGTGAATGGGTGATGAGAAAACAGTGAGAAATAAAATTGTCTGGATTATTTTATTCTGGTGTTGCACTATTCTGTTTTCATTTAATTATCCTATGTATCTGATAGGGTGAGGTTCTCTGAATAACAGTGGAATCTTTTCTGAAGTGCATGACATTAGGAATGCCACATCAGTCTCAGGAAGAGGCAGGTCCCAGAGCAGCATATGGCCTGCAAAGCCTTAGATTCTGAGGAATCTAAATGTGTTTCAGGTTCATTCATGTCTGGCACTCCAGTATGGTGGGCTGGCCACAGCCTTGTAGCTGAGTAGGCATCTTGGAGCAAGGAGTGCAGGAGGTTCTGTAGCTGAGCAGCAACTGCTAACACTGGACAGGCAGCCAGGCAGCTCTAACACTGGGCAAGGGATGGGGATTTACAGCCTGCCTTTTTGGCGGAAGGAGGATAGGCTCTGTGGTAGGCAGGCAGGTGGGGAGATAGAGGCAAGTGTTCTTATGGCTGTCTAGGAAGCTGAATGTCTTGGGCCTATGGCCGTTGGGAGTAGGTTTGTTTTTTGTTTTTAAGGAAGTAGGTTTTCTAAGTCAGTCCATGTTCTAATAGTCTTCTGTTAAAACTGTACCATTATAAGGTTTACTGCCTCAGCCTTGCTGTAGGCAAGTTAGAGAAGGATGTGTGTCTATGCTGGGTCCAAGTAGTAAATGGGAGATGAATCAGCGTTTACTGAGGCCAGTATGGAGGTGGTACAGAGATTGAGATGAAAAAAAAATGTATAGTGCAACAGGTGATGGAAAACTTAATTCATAGGGTAGTTTGAGGTACATAATAGGGAAGTATTGCATGTTATTTCTTTGTATGTTTTTGGAGCATACACAAAGTATCTGCTGTATTCTTCATGTTTATAACTCTTCTATATTCCTTGAAAGGAACCTACATACTGTTCTCCATAGTGGCTGCACCAGTTACATTCCCAGCAACTGTGTAGGAGGGCTCCCTTTTCTGCACACCCTCTCCAGCGTTTTTTATTGGTAGACTTTGATGATGGCCGTTCTGACCAGTGTGAGGCGATTGCTTATTATAGTTGTGATTTTCATTTCTCTAGTAATTAGTGATGTTCAGCATCTTTGCATGCCTATTGACCATCTATATGTCTGCTTTGGGAAAATGCCTATTAAGGTCTCCTGCCCATTTTTTGTTTGGCTGTTTGTTTTTTTGATACTAAGTTGTGTTGAGCTACTTGTATATTTTGGAAATGCAGCCCTTGTCAATCTCATTGCACATTTCTCCCTTCCTGTGGGTTGTCTTTTCGTTCTGCTTATGGTTTCCTTTGCTGTGCAAAAACAAAGGTTTCATTGGTTCCATTTGTTTTTTTTTTTTTCTTTTATTTATATTGCCTTGGGATACTGACCTAAGAAAAACGTTGCTACGATTTATATTAGAATGTTTTGCCTGTGTTCTTTTCTAGGAGTTTTATGATGTTATGTCTTACATTTAGTTTTTGAGCCATTTTGAGTTTAATTTTGTGTATGGTGTGAGGGAGTGTTCTAACTTCATTGATTTACATGCAGCTGTCCAGCTTTTCCAATACCACTTGCTGAGGAGACCAGCTTTTCTTTGTTGTATAGTCTTGCCTCCTTTGTTGAAGATTAATTAACTATAGATGTGTGGATTTATTTCTGAGTTCTCTATCATGTTCCATGAATTTATATGTCTCTTATTTGTGCCAGCAGTCTCCTAGTAGGTAATTCAAACAAGTCCAGGACATTTTCAGGAAGATATTTTGAAGTCAATACTTGATAGTATTGGATGTAAGGCTAGAATACCCAGTTACTGTATGGTTTTAGTTTTGTTTTTTGTCTTGACCTGCACAGTCTCAGTGGAGTCTTATGAATAGCAAACATATTAAAACTAGTAATAAAGCCAGGCAATGAAAGAATGTGGATGAATTGTCTCCACCTTTAATTTCTGTTCCATCTGACTGTAAATAGAAATTGATTGCTTTTTTTTACCTAGATCAGACCTCACAAAGAGTTTTAAGTGAGCATGTGCACTTGAACGGTTCTTCTAATTTATATTAGAGAAGAACAGCCTGAATCTGTAAAATATTTTATATATCTGCCAAGGACACAGAATGGTGTTTGTATAGATGTTTAAGAATTGGAAGTAGCTTTTTCTTAACCTATTTCCAAACACTTTTGTTATAGGCTTAAGAGTTAGTTGTTGTAAAAAGACTACTGTATTGCCTAATAGTATTGGAAGTACAGTTCCCACATTTTGTTTTTTAATTCTTGAATATTTCTGAATTTACGTGGGATTTTTTTCTGCTATATTTTCTACAGAAGCCCTTTCTTTCCTTTTTCCTTTCTCTTTAACTTTTGAGATGAAAAGAGTACCTTTTATTTTTAAAAACTGCTCAAACAAAATTAGATCATTTCATTCTTTTGGATGGCACAGACTAAAGGTTCTGTTCACCCCTCAGAATGGAGTTCTGAACCAGGACTAATGGGGAAGTGTTCATCTCTGGATATCACTGCACCAAGTGTACCTTTCTATTGAGGTTTTTGTTAGAATTTACCTTCTCTCTTTTGGAGATAGTGTTATCTCTAATTGATTTCTGTCAATTAGAAATGTAACATTCTGTGGGATCTAACACTTTGTTTTTTTAAATACAGCAAGCCTCACAAAGTTGCCTTCCATTTTTCCCTTGTTCTTCTGTAAGTTACATTAACCTGGGTTTGCTGTAGAATTTGGTGTGCATTTGGTCCTATGGAGTCTTGACTGCTGATCTTCATTCAGATCTTTCAAAGGAATCTGGTTTGTAGGTTTAAATTTTTTTTCCCTAATAACTTGGTTGATATTTTGAAGTCAGATATCCTCAGTTCAACTTAATTTAGCTAATTTAATGTTTTAAGAAAATTACTTTTCAAATGTTAAATTCCTAATTATAGTGCCTTTTATATTATATAATGGGCCTAGTAAAACTGAGATGAAATATTTTATCTTAAAAATATTTTGCCAGAGTTTTAACTAGGGAATCCCAATTTTTTCATGTCACAAGCAGTTTATTAGTAGGGAAAATAAGAAATACTACTTATTCATTTATGGCTACACTGAACAGCATGTGGGATCTTAGTTCCCCAACCAGGGATTGATCCCATGCCCCTTACAGTGGAAGCCAGAGTCTTAACCACTGGACCACCAGGGAAGTCACCAGAACTTAATATTTAGTAGGATGTATTTTCTCTCAGGGATATTTATCTCATTTTATCATAGTATGATAAAACTCAATAATTCATTTTGTATAGGAAGAATATGAGACTACATCATTGATGTAGTCTGGTACAAGCTGGTGCTGCCTAAATGAGCTACTGGGTCCAAGTGCTTTATTTAGACTTGTGTATATTGTATTATATATCAAGTATATTGCAATATCTAAAGGATTTGTATGGTTGTTTATTGTGGAAGCCCTGTTGTCCTGTACATGTTCTGAATGGTGTACTGATTGAGATGTCTGTCCTATTTTTCAGTCATATTCTAGGCTTTTCTGTTGGTCTTCTTCAGAGGAACAGAAACATAAATTAATTTTTTGCAAATAATATTTTTAACAAGAACAGAACTTTGGTATTTGCTTTTCTGCATCAGTTTATTCTTTCCAGACTTTGGTCAAAGGGGTATCTGGGTCAGATCTCAGAAAAGAACAAAAGAAAATGCTTTGGGTGGTTTGGTTTGATTCTAACTAGAAAACCATAGAATCTCTTTTAAGATTTTTAATTTTTTTGCAAAAGGAGTGATGTTTAGACTGAAAATAAAAACTCTTAACTTGATATACTTTACTTTTCCTTGGAGGTGCTTGTTGCTCAGGAAGGAACTTTTTCAGGGGGTTACGTGAACTTCCTGATGTTCAAGCTGGTTTTAGAAAAGGCAGAGGAACCAGAGATCAAATTGCCAACATCCGCTGGATCATGGAAAAATTAAGAGAGTTCCAGAAAAACATCTATTTCTGCTTTATTGACTATGCCAAAGCCTTTGACTGTGTGGATCACAATAAACTGTGGACAATTCTGAAAGAGATGGGAATACCAGACCACCTGACCTGCCTCTTGAGAAATCTGTAGGCAGTTCAGGAAGCAGCAGTTAGAACTGGACATGTAACAATAGACTGGTTCCAAATAGGAAAAGGAGTAC
>SJYV01051764.1:736272-801066 GCA_006410875.1 Neotragus pygmaeus
TGGCCACCTCATGCGAAGAGTTGACTCATTGGAAAAGACTCTGATGCTGGGAGGGATTGGGGGCAGGAGGAGAAGGGGACGACAGAGGATGAGATGGCTGGATGGCATCACTGACTTGATGGACGTGAGTCTGAGTGAACTCCAGGAGTTGGTAATGGACAGGGAGGCCTGGCATGCTGCGATTCATGGGTTCACAAAGAGTCAGACAGGACGGAGCGACTGAACCGAACTGAACTGTGTTTCTTAGAGCTCATTACTGCTGCTTTTCCTCTCCTGTATTTGCACTTTTGAGGCTGATATCTTTGAACTCTCTTGCCTTCTTAAGCTGTTCTGATAGTCTCTACCTCGGTTCTCTTGCTAAGGCTTTTTTGTTTCTTCTTCCTTGAGTGGTAAATTTTCTTTGAGTTATAGGACTCAGAAACTTTTTATGAAGATCACAGTCAAATTAACTATTGCTCTAGGCTATGTAATTTTGTTGTCAGACATCTCATACTGTTGTTAAAAAATCTACAGTGACCACTGTTGCTTATAGAATAAAGTTGAGATGCCATACCTTGGCATTCAGGGCCCGCTTCAATGAAACTTCTCTTTTTCAACCTCACCTCTCATTATGCCCCAATATTAATTTGCTTCTTGACCTAAGTGGCATTTTCTGCATGCTGCTGCTAAGTCGCTTCAGTCATGTCTTGACTCTGTACGACCCCGTAGACGGCAGCCAACCAGGCTCCCCCGTCCCTGGGATTCTCTAGGCAAGAACACTGGAGTGGGTTGCCATTTCCTTCTCCAGTGCATGGAAATGAAAAGTGAAAGTGAAGTTGCTTAGTCGTGTCTGACTCTTAGCAACCCCATGGACNCTCCCCCGTCCCTGGGATTCTCTAGGCAAGAACACTGGAGTGGGTTGCCATTTCCTTCTCCAGTGCATGGAAATGAAAAGTGAAAGTGAAGTTGCTTAGTCGTGTCTGACTCTTAGCAACCCCATGGACTGCAAGCCACCAGGCCCTCTGTCCATGGGATTTTCCAAACAAGAGTACTGGAGTGGGGTGCCATTGCCTTCTCTTTCTGTATGCTAGTCATTCATATCTTCATCTTTGAGCTCAGTTATCTCACTGCTGGATTTATTCTCCACTCTGAATACCTTTCTTCCTAACTAGAGTTTTAGATACTTCTTCAAGACCAAGCTCAAATCTCCTTTCCTCTTTGGAGTCTTCCGTGACCTTTCCTGCTCACTGTGGTTGTCTTTTTATTGCCTATGGCAGCAACTTCTATACTTTTAATTTTATTTTCAGCACAGAGTAGTTTGCTCCCCCCTGTTCCCAAGGAAATCTCATGCTGAGTCCCACTTACAAAGTAGTGGTCGCTGAGGGAATTGAGAGTTTACGCTAGAATCTTATTTATTCAGCTTTTGCTGTCTGCTGAGATACCTGTAAGAAATTGGATTTCATGGAGCGCAGTTGGAGAATCAGTTGTCTTACATCATGTATTGAATACTCAGCTTTACAAAGTCATGTATTTTGTCTCTCTCAAAAGCATAACTTTCTGGTGTTTAGAAATCATGTTTATAGAACCTAGGGATGTGTATGCCCTGTTGTATCTTAGCATAATGCCTTACAGATCCGTAATAGGTATTCAACATACGCTTATCCTTTCAACTGATATTTTTTACGTTTTATATATTTTTGTACACACTACACCCAAACCAGGGAAAAACTAGTAGGTTTTGTTTTTCTTAAATAGACATTAACTGGTAACTATCATTCATTTCCAGGAAACTCAAAAAAGCAGTTATTTCTAGCTAAACTAAAAGCAATTTTTCTATAACAACATGTTCAGAGTATATTTTTCTGACAGAACGTTAGTTAACTTCTAGTAGGCATTTTAATACCCTTTTGAAATACAGAAAACAAAATCCCAAGTTTTTCTTTGAAAACAAGGCCCAGATGATTCTGGTACAAGTGAGAAAAGTTGGCAGCACAGGTGAAAGAGTAAAGTATTAAAACATGCATGTGGGCTATTTTGAAAGTCTTTTAATTAAGTTGCATCAGTTGCTGTATATGTTAGAAATGTATACATACTTGAACTTAAATATCAACGTATGTAATGTTGATGGTTTTTTATTTTTAATTTAAATTTGTATCTGTGAAGAATAGTATGAAATCAACTTTGGTTGAATTTGAAATCACATGATTAAAAGATACCACACCTTAGAGATTCACAAATTTTTGTGTTAACCAGGGTAAAAATGAAACCCTTTCTACTTCTGGGTCACAAAACTCATTTTCCTTGTTCAAATGCCCTGGAGGCAAAGATATGATTAGGTAGTTCTCACTTTGGAAAAATGACATTCTTTTCTACCAAGGTAAGAAATTATTTTAAGAATTATTCAGAATTTTGAATAAAATGCAGGGTGCAGGTGTTTGGCCTATTGTTCTTAGTTAATTTTGCTGTATTGGTCCATCCCGTTCTGTGGAATGTTGTTAGGTGTTTGCTTGCCAATGTGTTCACCTGTATTGTTATGTCTCCATCTTATAGAAAGTCATGGTTTTGTCACCGTTGGCTTTTATTTGTACAAAAGACTTGTGTCCTGTGGCATGTGGGATCTTAGTTCCCAACCAGAGATGGAACATGTACTGCCTGCAGTGGAAGCTCAGTGTCCTAATCACTGACCTGTCAGGGAAGTCCCTCCGAAGATTAAAGCTTTTAAAGACAGGAGTTTGAGAATTTTAGCTGCTGAAACAGGAACAGATCATAAGCATGGAAGGCTCTGTTGTCTGTGTGAGGTTGAGGGGGTGGGAAGTGTGCTGCAGAGACAGATCCTAGTTTCCTGTCCTGACCCTATCACGTGTGAATTCAGGATGGACTTGTGTTTTGTTTTGAATGTTTTATATTAGTTCTTCCTGATTCATTCTCTCCTTACGTTTCTTTTTAAAGTTGAGATTTAACTGACCTCAGTGGATTTAACTTAAAAGACTTGAATTTTGTGGTTCTTTAATTCCTGTCACATGGTGTATCAAATAAACCACTTCCAACATTTTAATTGGGCTTCCCTGGTGGTGCAGAGGTTAAAGCGTCTGCCTGCAATGTGGGTGACCTGGGTTCGATCCCTGGGTTGGGAAGATCCCCTGGAGAAGGAAATGGCACTCACTCCAGTATTTTTGCCTGGAGAATCCCATGGACGGAGGAGCTTGGTGGGCTACAGTCCACAGGTCGCATAGAGTCGGACACAACCGAGTGACTTCGCTTTCACTTTACTTTCACTTTCAACATTTTAATTGTTAAATAGTTTTGCTTAATAGGCCCAAAATTATGATTAGAAAATAGTTGCGGATATTCAGAATGACATTATCCACTTCTGCATTTTTGTCTGATTTATAGGCAAGTGCTGTTGTGTGATTTATTCTGTAATATAACTTGATATTTAGAACAGAGGGGTATATACACTTGTAATGCTTTTACATTTCACATAGTTTTGTGACTTAGACCCTTATATCTTCAGATATTAGTTTGCAAGTGGTAGATTTTGAAAGTTTTATTTTCAGGTTGATCATTTGGAACAGAACACTATTCCTGTGAAAATTTAGCTCTGTTACTTAAATACTGTTTATTTCCATCTTATTTTCGCAACCTGCTTTCATGGCTTTGTCATCACTCGTAACTGCGTCTCTTCCAAAATATGCTACTCTTGACTATGGCCACCTTCACATTTACACCTACTTCTTTTTTTCTTGCCTCTTACAAGGTTCTCTGACCCTTCTATTTTTAAACTCTCTACTCCTTTAATTAGGAAAAGGAATGTGACTGGGAAGATACCTTTGTGGTGCTGGTTAGTTAGGAATGTAGAGTTTCTAGCTCTTGCCAGAGCTTAGGCTCTGCCAGACCCTCTTCTAACCTGTTTCTGCAACCTGATGACTACCTCCTGCAGTTCCTTACTCTGTACCTCATTTCCTTTATCCACANATGCTTATTACCTCTAAAATTATAGTAGGTATTAGATTTGCTGTTAGATCTGTTTAACGCATCAGTAAAGAACCATGTGTATTAACTGTTGCACAGATTGGGTTTTTCAGATTTTGATAACTGCATTTCATTATATTACATTACGACCCCATAGACTGTAGCCTGCCAGCCTCCTCTGTCCATGGAAATTCTCACTGGAGTGAGTTGCCATGCCCTCTTCCAGAGGATCTTCCCAGCTCAGGGATCAAACCCAGGTCTCCCACATTGCAGGCAGATTCTTTACCATCTGAGCCATCAGGGAAACATCATTATAATTGGTCTCCTGTAGTTTTCTATGTATTTTTTGCATTTATATTTGTAAGCTCCTTTGTATGCTGAAGGGGTCCATAGATCAAAGAATAAAGGTTAAGAGTTCACTAATCTAGAGACTCCCTGGGTCCCATTTCTCTGCAGTCTTCTCTTTTTTGTCTCTCTTGCCTAGGACAATGCCTCCACTTGTCCCCTTGCTTTTGTTCTGTTCCACACACCCTGAGCCCTTAGTGTGTTCACTATGCCCATCTTTTTTTTATCCTTTTCTTTAATACTGTGTTTTTAATAGCTGTATATTAAAATTCATGATTTAGTATATAGTCATAGTATAAATACTCATACAGAACAGAAGAGTATAAAACAAAAATGTAATCTGGCCTCAAATTCCATTTCCCCTGGGGAAACCCTTGGATTTGTGTACAGTTCAGAAAAATATTATTTTTTATGTTACTCTAGTCTGTATTGAGCCTCCAAGGTGGTCAATGGTAAAGAATCCACCTGCCAATACAGCAGATGTAGGAGACGTGGGTTCGATCCCTGGGTCAAGAAGATCCCCTGGAGAAGGAAATGGCAACCCACTCCAGTATTCTTGTCTGGAAAATTTGTGGACAGAGAAGCCTGGTGGGCTACAGTCTATGGGGTCACAAAGAGTTGGACATGATNTTCGATCCCTGGGTCAAGAAGATCCCCTGGAGAAGGAAATGGCAACCCACTCCAGTATTCTTGTCTGGAAAATTTGTGGACAGAGAAGCCTGGTGGGCTACAGTCTATGGGGTCACAAAGAGTTGGACATGATTTAGGACAAATGCATGCTAATCTGTATTAGAATGCCTTTTGAAGTGAAAGTGAAAGTGTCGGTTGCTCAGTGGTGTCCAACTCTCTGGTCTCTTAGTTGCTAGGATAGCACCCATTGTAACTGATGCTCTGTTGTGTATAGATAGGTCCATATAAAACTCATGGTACATGATGAGAAAATATGTTTTTAAAGTTGTTGAAAAAGGTCACAGTATTAATAATTGATCTATCGGAATAATATCATTGAAATAAGTTTTTAATCTGAAATTTTAGTTTTTGAAGAAAAACAGATTTAATTGAGAGATGACATGAGTAGCTGAGGATTTTGGTGGAGGTGTCTCTGAAAGCACATTTGAGGGCTTCTGATGTCAAGTCTGATAATGGTTTTTTAATTTCATCTAGTTTTATGTCATTTTGTAGTTTTAGTAAATTTAAATCTATTTTTGTTAACTTAAAATAAGTGTTACTTTTTCACCACTTTTCTGGCCATTTAAAAAATTCTCAGGCAACTTTGATTTTTCAGAGTCGTAACTGACTGAGATAGAAGGAAAAAGTTGAGCAGAGCTCATTTCCTGGGCATGGGACTGAGGAATAGAGGCTGCACATTGGTTGAGACATTTCTTTCTGATCACCACCAGGTGGCACCAATGGGTCAGAAAAAGAAGGAACATTTGGAGGCAGGGACAGTATTAGCCCTTTCTATCTCCCCTTTCCCTAAATTGGATGCCATCAGGCAGGGAATGAAGCACATCTTTGTCATCTTTTATTATCTCATCTGATCCCTTTTATTCTTTTCTTTTTATGCCTGTAGTCCTTTCGGAAACAGGTTAACATTTTTCTCACAGACACATTGTCTTGCATCTTGCTTTTTTAATGCTTTTGCTTCTTACCATAGAGAATAATGGGAAATTAATACACTATGATTTTATGGCATTGCGAAATTTGCACAATTGTAATTAAATTATATCTAATTGCTTTTTTGAATTTTGCAAAAATCCTAGCACTAACATTGTACTGTTTCATACTAACAGTGGTTCTTTTCAAAAATCCAAACGCAGTTATTAATAAAATAACTATTCAGGACTTAACAGTAGTGGATATTGGTAAGAATATAGAATGAATACCCAGGTCTGGCCTCCTTCTAGCTAATGATAGAATGTTGACCTGAAATATAGTGTTTATTAATATGACCAGGCTTTCTCCTGCCGTCTTGACACTATAGCCTCATTTTGCTGATTCTCCACTTTGTACATGTTACACACATCTTTCCCTAAATTATTTACTCATGTTTATACAGAGACTTTTTCTTTGGGAGAAATGTTTCAATCGAGGAATATCATTCCTTACCAATACAAACATACTTTTGTGTTTTCCCTCCCACACCTTTTCTGTCCTGAAAGAAAAATGGGATGCTAAGAACCACCGTGTGAACAGTTAATTCATTTATAAAGTTGATTTAAGATTAAAATCTAGCATTTTTTTAAAGATAGGTAGTTTAATAATGGCCTCTTAATACAACCTAAATTGTAATTAGCAGAGTAAAACTTGGTTCAGTGAAGTTTTTAGACTCTAGCTTTTTCACATTGGTTCCCTCTTCAAGGATCCTTTGTGGTTTTGTTTAAAATAATACCAATAGAAGTATATTTAAGCTGTTTCTATTGTATATTTCATTTTTTCAATTTGAGGACTGCTGACTCAGCCCTTAGTCTTTTCTAAATACTTTGACACACACACGCACACTGCAGTAACAATAAATCCATTTATGTGGATCTGTTTCTGCTCCTTTTTTTTTTTTTTTAANCTATTGTATATTTCATTTTTTCAATTTGAGGACTGCTGACTCAGCCCTTAGTCTTTTCTAAATACTTTGACACACACACGCACACTGCAGTAACAATAAATCCATTTATGTGGATCTGTTTCTGCTCCTTTTTTTTTTTTTTTAAACCTTTTGTTCTGGGTTTTAATTTCTAGAATAAAAAAGTATTGTCTTTAATTCTGGGTTTCCCTCTGAGTAAATGCCTTATTTATTTAAATATATGCTTTTCAACAACTAGTGTGATTAAAACATTAACAGGCTCTTAAATGAGAATTAATCCCCTTGATGCTTGTATGACTGATTCGTGATTTTTATGTAGTCTTAGTTTTCTGTTCTAATTTTGCGAGAATTAAAATAGAGAATTTCAGCCACCTATTGTTATTGTTTGATGTTTTTCTTGGAGCATTTCACATTCTTGAAAATACTCTAAGGCAAAATTAATTTTACCAAGAATTTGCATAACTTTAAGGTGACATAGAGTAGAACTTCAAATTTGTAGGGTCTTTCAGTGACTTACAGCTGAGGATGGCATTGTGAAAATAATATCAGTCTGTTAGAACCCCTAAGAGAACTTTTCTAAAATGCAGTCATCTTCCAATGAGTGCTGATCTCACTCTCAGCTGAGACCTGCTGCTTTGGGAAATCACCCTTGGCATGCTCTTGGCTTGGATAATTGCTGACAGCAGAAGCCATGCTGCCTGATAGGGCTGGTAGCTAAGCCCATATGTGCAATTATGCTTTTATTCTCTAGTGTGCGTGAACACACACCCACATGCACTTATCCACCCCTAGTTTCAGATGAGAGGAGGTAAGAGTTAGCTAGACTTAGAGTGCCATGCCGGCTCAAGTTTCTTATTTCACTGTCGCCATGCCCATTGGGTAGCCAGTGACATTTATAGAAACAGTTCCAAATCAAAAATCCCCCTGGAATTGTCTCTTTTGAACAAGACATGAGTGTTTATTTTTTTGACTGGGAGCCAGTACTCTGGCACAGCCAGAAGTATTACTCCACAGCCTTGTGGTGGGGGATACCCTTTAGCCCAGACATCTAAATGTAAGCTTGTATCTCCAAAGCATTTTCTAACGCTGTCATTGCCCAAGTAGACTTTTAATTAGCTGAGTCCTGACTTTGAACTGGAGAAACATTTTCTTTGCTGGACAGCAGCGATGGGATAGATAGATCCTGCCAGTGAGCATACAGATGCCATGCCATGCTGCTCTCACAAGCTAGTGCTCCTCAGTAACATTAGCAGAAGAGGAGAGAGAATAGATAGATTAGGTGAGAAAGTGTTGACAGAAAGTCTTGGTAGGCCTTTCTGAGGACAGGTAACACAGTGGGGTCTGAACTTTGTAACAGAGTGGCTATGGGGAAATAGGGTTCTGTGTGGAGATGGGTCACTTAGAATGACTTTCGTTTTTAATGGCAAGAGTATGTTAGAATATTGACCCCTGCATGTAGACATGGAGTTGGAAAGTTCTGCATATGTTTGGCTGCAGCAGCTCTGAGTGCATATCTAATTAATGTGTCAATTAAACATGAGAGATCTTGTTTTAGATGAATTCGCAGAAAATTTTTGGATCAATTCTGAAACACAAACTAATAATTTTTTAATATACTTAAATATATTTTTATGACTTGTGTGAATACATTATAACATTTCATATGGCTTAAAATTATATGTGTAAAACATACCTTCCTCCAGTAGTCATCTGCAATGCCACTTACTGAATCAAGTTAAGTGTTTTGAACATAAAAGCATTAGAAGCATTACACAGCTGAAAGCATACTGTTAATGAATGCTATTTTTTTCTGTATTAGAAAGTCAGTTTTCATAATAATTTTTTAGCACTTTTGTTGATAATTCATGTGTGTATTCTTGTAGCCCAGTGTCTGGTTGTATGATCTTTCATCCAAAACCATCCTTTGCAGATGCTTTTACTGACTCTGCTATCAGTGCTAAAGTGAATGGTGAACACAAAGAGAAGGACCTGGAGCCCTGGGATGCAGGTGAACTCACTACCAATGATGAACTGGAGGCTTTGGAAAATGATGTTGTAAGCAAAATCTTTTCAATTAGTAACAGTATGGTCCTGTGATACAGTATGACATCCTATCACTTGGTTTTAAGTATGTTGTTGTGACTGTATTTAATTATTGTGTAGAGACTTTATCCTAGGCGGTATATACAGAAAAATGTTTCTTGGGGATGCATATGAACTATTTGTATGTCTTTAAAGTAAATCATAATAAACAACTTAAAAATTTAGATTAGAAACCATGGGAAACTAGAAATGCCTGCATATTTAGTTTTGAATGTCCTGCAGAGTAGGGCAGTCTGAGGAAAATGGTGACTTGTTTGTTGTCTTTACCAAGAAGTGATGTAAAAGTGTGACTTTTAGTATTCTTGTCTGTTGAAGAGGTATTCATTATTAAGCTATGTCATTAGGTTACATTCAGTTCAGTTCAGTCGCTCAGAATTATAGTAGAAGTAAGTTTCTTTATCTTAAAATTAGGAGAAAAAGGTTATTTCCAAAAGCCTCTTGACATACTATTTTTACTTTTCCCATAACACATCATTTGTAAATCAATGCTTAATAATGACTTTGTCATTAGGATTTTTTAAATTCTGTTGCTAAACTCTGGAGATACAAGCAAAGTGTCTTGCCAAAAATGAGTGTTTAGGCAATAAAATTTGAATGAGATGAATCTTTCATTGAATCTTACAGGGAAATCTTATTTAACAAACCTGTGTTTGATGTTAAAGTCATTGTCCAGTTGTAAAACTGGAAATTCAAAGACAACATACAATAGTTTCCAAACTTTTTAAACAACCACATATAACTTAATGTGAAGTTTCTCAGGTTTGTGTAGCACATCACCTCTGGAGGATAAAGAGAAGCAGGCATTCTCTGTCTCTTTTTTTTAAATTGATAGTGAAGCAGTTGAATTGATAGACACCTTCTAGAGCACATTCTGGCAATGTTTTCAAAATTTAAAACATACAATTTGGTTCAGCAATTCTATCTCTGTGAATGTATTCATAAGACATTCAAATAATTATACTAGGATGTTTTTCACAGCATTTTTTTCTAATAGTGAAAAATAGGAAATATCCTAACTGTCCGTCAGTAGGACATGAGTGATTTATTATACCTCCATTCAGTCGAAGTAGTATATGTCCACTTGAAAGAAAGGTGTTCTGGGAAGATACCTAAAACTTATTAAAACAAAAAGCAAGCTTTAGAACAAGAAGATCCTATTTGAATGTCTATAAAAGAGAGCTGATGATAATCACATTCTGACATATGCACAAAGAGTGTCTGGAATTATGCCCAAGAAGTTGTTAATGGTGGTTATCTGTACACACTGGGATTGGCAGTTTTGCTTTTCACTGGATATGTTTCTGCACACTTAAAATTTTTTATGTGGAGCATATACTAAAAGGGCATATTTTAAAGTTTCTATAGGTAACTAATTTCCTGCTTCCATATATTAGGCTGAAGTAGTTGATTGAGTGGTAGATTTGTATTACAGTTCTATCTGAAGTAGCACAGAAGGAGCCACAGTTGATGGATGATCTTAGAGGCAAGGTTTTGTCCTGAAATTGCCATCGACATTACTCAGATGATGCTGTGCCCTCTGCTGACATGGATAATGATTATGTGCTGTATTTTACCGCTTTTTATCAATTGGACCTGATGATCAGTTCACTCAAAGAGGTTTCAGGTAAAATACCTTGTAGAAAGATCACTGTAAGGAGTAAGAAAAGGAGAGAACCCTGACCTGAGACTCATATTTTATGAAGTAACTAAAATGTTCTGAACTTATAACATCTCAAATAACTGTTTCAAACACAGTTGAACCTTGAACAACACAAGTTTGAACCATCCTGGTCCATTTATACACTTAGGTTTTGCAATAGTAAATACTGTATACTGCATAATTCAAGGTTGGTTGAATCTACAGGTTTCGCACTTGTACAGGGAGTTGGTACACCTGACACCCCATCCCCGAATTGTTCAAAGTTTAGCTGCAGTTATTTACCAACTTGTAGGGGCTGATGTGTAGAAGAGAAGTTTTTCCTTAAGACATTTTTAAAGCAAATTTTTGCCTATTTTTTACTTTTGCTAGGTTTTGCTTGAATAGTATGATAGATAATTGTTAATGTAGATCTTGATTATAACTTCATTAAAGAAGACAAATACTTTGTTATTTTGAAAAATGAGTTTTGTTCTCTTCTAGTCTAATGGATGGGATCCCAACGATATGTTTCGATATAATGAAGAAAATTATGGTGTAGTGTCTACATACGATAGCAGTCTGTCTTCATATACGTAAGTTTTTAAAGCTTGCTTTTGTTTTAGTCCATTTGCCTTTGGTTTTCATTAGCTTAAATTATGTTGAATAAATGTTTCTGTTGGACTTTTATTTTTTACTTGTTTTGTTTTTTACTATTTATTTATTTGGCTACTCAAGGTCTTAGTTGCAGCACTTGGGATCTAGTTCCCTGACCAGGGATCGAACCCAGGCCGCCTGCTTTGGGAGCATGGAGTCTTAGCCATTGGACCACCAGTGAAGTCTTCTGTTAGATTTTAAGTTAAACAATTATGTGACTAAATTATTGTTACTTTTTACACTGATAAATTCCTATTAAAATAGGGATTAAATGTAGCTTATTTATACTCTGATTTTTTGTTCTAAATAAATTTTGTTTTATTTTTGCACTGTAAAAACTAAATTGACAAATGCAGATGTTATGGGGAAATAGGTAATTTAACCAGTTTTAGAAATGTTATATTACTGTAAGGAAAAAGTAATAAGAAAATTCAAATTTTGATTTATAAGTAGATGACTATAGCTCTTTTACATTTTTTACCAGCATTTTAAACTAAATGTCTTAATAGTTGATTGTGACAGATATGTGAACTGTTACTTTAAAATGCACACTCTGCTTTTTCTTTTCATTTGTTTCAGGGTGCCCTTAGAAAGGGATAACTCAGAAGAATTTTTAAAACGAGAAGCAAGGGCAAACCAGTTAGCAGAAGAAATTGAATCAAGTGCCCAGTATAAAGCCCGGGTGGCCCTGGAAAATGATGATAGGAGTGAAGAAGAAAAATACACAGCAGTTCAGAGAAATTCCAGTGAACGTGAGGGCCACAACATAAACACTAGGTATTTAAAGGAAATCATGATGCAGTATTTTGGATACACAACTCAAGGTCTGTGTGAGAAGGTGTATTATTATTATTATTATATTTCATCTTCCTTTAACTTAGCTTAGGTAGAGAATGCAAATGGAGTTGGTTTCAGGTTCTGTTAGTGAAAAGATTATAGTAATCTTGGAAAATAGTTTTTGACCATCACCTCCGTGGAGCCAAGTGGTGGATATACAGTGACGAGCAAGCCAAGGTCTGGAAGAGCTTGTTAAAGAAAAATGAGCAGGTTGGGGGAGGGGTACATATAACATAATTACAGTTCAGTATGATTTCCTAGTTTAGAGGTGTGATCAGAGTACTAGGAATATGCAAGTGAAAAGGAACAAGCGTAACCTTGTGGGATCAGAGTATACCTAACAGATGAGGTGATGTTTTAGGATAGGATAGTAGATCTGTCTGTCACTCAGAGAGGCATAAAATAGGAATTCCTTGCATGGTGAAGACAGGTGAAAAAACTTGTCCAATTCAGGAAAAACCTTGTTTCATATGTCTGGAATACAGGGTGTTTGTTGACATTGCAGTGGTAGTAGCTGGTGATAGGAACCAAGGGAGTGAGACTCTGTGTGTGTCATGTTAAAGAGCACCTTGTAGGCAGGGTATGGGATGAGCCAGCTCTGGTGACATTGAGAACTGGCTGAGACAAAGAGGCCAGTTACTGTATTGAAATAGTTCAAGTGTGAGAATGAGACCAGGACCAGTGATAGAAAGGTTAGAAAAACCAGGGGTGATCCTGAGTTTATTTGATAACCAAGCAGATTGGTGGTTGTACCGGTATTGGAGACAGAAAACACCAAGCAAGCTTGAGGGGAGATACAGTGAGTCCATTTGTGCAATTTATTGTGTTCGAAGGGCTCACAGATCTTTCATGAATTTATTCATAAATATGTGTTGTGAGAACCACCTGCTATATACCTGGTAGAATAAGATACACATTCTGTCTTAAAGGCACTTGCAGTTTAGGAATCATGATTTGAATTAAAGTGTTCAGTGAGAGATACTGAGACTATGAGGCTGACAGTGTGGATTTGGGGGTTCAATGTGAAAACCAGGAAAAACTAATAAACAGCCACAAAGAGAAGAGATCGCAGAGAAAACCAAGGAAGAAGGGCTTCAAGAAGACAGATGATGATTGATAGAAACAGCCATAAAGAGATCAAGTAGGACAAGAATGAATGAATACATGTTTGTTTTATTTTGTCCTTAGGGGGGAAATCTGAGGGAAAAGAAAGGCCAGACCTAGAGCTTAAAAGAATAAGGGTGTCTGGAAGTGAGGCCGTTGGTTTGTTTAACCTTTTAATAACAAGCGTTCCTTCTCCTAAATTGCTTTTAGATATGTTTCATTGGTCTGGTATCTATTAGGATAATATGATTTAGAGGATCTCTCATTTCTAGGGAAAATAAATATATTCCTCCTGGACAAAGAAATAGAGAAGTCGTATCCTGGGGAAGTGGGCGACAGAATTCACCACGTATGGGCCAGCCTGGATCGGGCTCCATGCCATCAAGATCCACCTCTCACACTTCAGATTTCAACCCGAATTCTGGTTCAGACCAAAGAGTAGTTAACGGAGGCAAGTATTTTGACCAAATTTGTCAATCTCATTGATCAAATATATAATTTGCTGAATATTTACAGTTTTACGTAGTTGATAAGAGGATGCATACCTTTTAATGATTTCTGTGGAGTAGTTTTCAGTAAATATTTAAAATTTGCCTTTGTGGATATCAAATTAGTAAAATTGTAAAAATTAGTATGTTGTTGGCATATACAGAATTTAACATGATGAAATACTCATGTATTAAGGTAAAATGCTAAATTTAACCAAAGACATTGACTTGGCAAAAAAAAAAAAAAAAAACACTCCACATATAAAGAAATTGGAAACTGGGTAAGTTCTCAATTTTAAAAACACTGGATGATAAAATTATTTAGACATAGTTTACATGAAAAATCCAAATCTGTGTGAAATGCTCAGTGGTTAATATAAATTCATTTTTATGAATTGTTTGTTTATATATTTATATTCTGCTTACTTCAAGAGGATTTGAGGTACTTTGCAGTACAAGACATGGCCAACAGTCATGTGAAGATGGTGGGGGAAAAAGTGCTTAAAAAATAAAAACTCAATATAACGGCAGATATTGTAGTTTAGCTTAACTAAAATACACAAACTTGCATCTTTAGTAGGAAGATTTTTTTTTTTTCTATTCTCCCTCCAAATCTAGGTTAAATATGGCTCATGGGTCATAGCTCTCTCATACAAGTCAGGGATACTGGAAGCAGCAGTACCATAGACTGTATGGAACTATGATAATTAAAATATTGATGGTGTATTAGATACTAACCTGAGGGGAACAGTGGGCATTCAATTTTAGGTATTTAAGTTTGAAAAGTTAGACAAATAGAGAACACTAAGTTTCCAATTTCATTTGTTTTCATTGAGTCTTTCTCCAGAATTCCTCTCCAAATGAACACTCTTGAGTATTTTCTATACTTTGTATTGGGGTGAGATTTCTTTGCTCACTGAGTAAAGAATTTTAGTTGTTTGTGAACAGAATTTTCAAAGTAAAAAATCTGAAAGGGGCTGGGAAATATATGATACTCAAGTGTGTGGATTCCTATGGAGAGGAGACCTGGACTGTTTCCTAAGATTAAGGTAAGTGATATCATGTTACATGTTACCTGTGCATATCCCTCAGTGTCAGTTTATTTGGTGATGACTGCTTTGTAGTTGGATTGTTTATTATGCAGTCTCTTAAATAAATGTTTAACTGCATAAGTTATTTAGAAGATCCCCCTTCTTTTTCTAACTTGATAAGGTTAAAATATGTTTTTTGAAAAGGCAGTGAATATTAATCTGTCACTCCTGTGACTCTGGAAAATAGTAGAAGTAATGTTCTACTTAAATGTACCTATTTAATGTGATTTCAAACTCAACCTTATATTCAGGTATAGACTAGATGAAAACCACAGTTTTAAGAAAGTAGCATTTTTAATGGGATTATAATAGCTGTTGTTTCAAAAGATAAAACTTTAAATAAGAAATAATCTTATCCCTGAGTTTTGTGATTTATTGTGTGAAATTACCTAGTATATGTTATTCTCCTTTTAACAATTGATTTTCCAAAAAACAGTTATAGAAGCAGGTAAATAGGCAAAGTCTTAACTGTCTTCTTCAATAGTATGTGTAGATCCTAATTAACCCTTTGGGAACGTGTATTCATTTAAACAGACTTAATTTTAAGGAGGTTAAAGTAAAATGTGAATTTATGTCAGTTAAGTTATGCTAAAACTTACCACAAATCAAATGACTGTCCTCAAAGGGTTAAAATGTACAAGAAATCATTTTTGTCATTTTACTTTTTTTTCTGTTTACTTTTTTCCCTCATTTTTTTCTTTAGTTTTTATACTTTCCTTCATATCATTTGTTCTGTCAGGTGTTCCCTGGCCATCGCCTTGCCCATCTCCTTCCTCTCGCCCACCTTCTCGCTACCAGTCAGGTCCCAACTCTCTTCCACCTCGGGCAGCCACCCCTACACGGCCGCCCTCCAGGCCCCCCTCGCGGCCATCCAGACCCCCGTCTCACCCCTCTGCTCATGGTTCTCCAGCTCCTGTCTCTACTATGCCTAAACGCATGTCTTCAGAAGGTACAATACCACAATTTGTTCATGTTTTTGTTTGTCTTTGTTTAACTCCTATGTGAGTTTATAATTACAAAATAGTTTCCTCTTCATTATTTAATAACCTATAATTTCTGTGTTTTAACTTTAGTTTATTAAAACTATTTCTATTAACCTTTTGTTTATTAGAAATTTGATAAATGCTGTGTGAAGCTATGAACTATCCTGAATTGTGAGAATGGGGTTTTGTCTCTGCCTGGTAAAGATGCTCTTTTACAGCCCAGGGCCTTCTCCCTCCCACTTTACAGTGTATACAGTGGTTAATGGTAAACAGTGAACCTTCTTCATACTAGTGAGTCTGCGTGTAGACCTTAGATAGGAGTGGTGGCTTAGTGGTCCTTTTTGAGAGGGACATTGCATATGGCTGCCTTGGTGTGTTTACCCTTAAATTACAATACAGAGTTTGATTTTGTGTTTGGGATTTTATTTTAATTAGTTTTGTAATATTTTGTAGTGAAAGTCTTTAGAGGAAATTCTTAATCTAAGATAAAATTGTTACTGTAGAAAACAATGTATGAATCTTTAGGGGTTTTTTGTTTTGTTTTTGTTTACCCTGTCAAAAGAAAAAAAAAGAATAAAATCCTGTAATTCTCATTCATTGTAATTACAGTTGATATTGCTTATATTGAGACTAATACAGCTTTCTGGCAGAAAATGCTTCCCCGGAGAAACCTGTATTGGCTGCTTTTTAATAAATTGTTGCCATCCAGGCAGTGAGGTCATGTGATCTTAACTGAAGCAGCTAAACTTGAACAACATGTTATGCTGATTTTCAAGGTGACTTCCTTACTCAAGTGCCTATGATGGTGGCCTGTAAATGAGAAGTTAAATTCTGTTGACATATTTTGTTATGGTCTGTTGTCTGTGTAAGTGATGTTCATATCATGAGAAGGTGTTAGATAAAAGTCATTAATGAATGTGAGCTTGTTCACCACTATTAGATGTACAGATTCACATAAAAGTTTACCTTTTGCATGTTCAGGGAGGCTACATTATTCAGTTTTTCTTTTTAACTAATATGAATTAGTGTTTTCTAGTCATGTAGTTAGGTGACACTGAAGCATTTTTAAAATGTGAACCTCAAAATAAAACTATGAAATATAATGGTTTTCTGTGTTTAGAATAAATTTTCTTTCTATAAGTATTTCACATGTTGCCAAAGACTGAACTTTTTAAAGTTAGTTTGATTTCGTTGAGCTGTGTCAGCCATCTTTCTTGGTCTTTTCCTGTAAAAGGATGTAAAAAATACGTGTGAATATTTAAACACCCAGTTCTTAACTCATTTTCAATATAAATTATATCTCTAGTTAAAAATTATATAACATTAGCACTCTTTGTAAGACTGTGCTCATGATTGTATTCCTACTGAGGACACAAATTAATATGACATCCTAAAGAGTTTGGCAAGGGACTTAACCTGATGGCCCAGTGGTTAAAACTCTGGTTTCTACTGCAGAGGGTACAGGTTTGATCCCTGGTCAAGAAACTAATATCTCACACGCCAACGTAGCATGGGCAAAAAAAAAAGGAGGGTTAGGAGCATTGGCTTTGGCATTAAGAATGAGTTTGCCACTGTCAGATTTCTGTTGCAAGAGTCATTGTATTCACTGTTTTCACCTGACACTTTTGCTTCAATGCATGGTAGACTTCTTTATAAATAGAAATCACCAATGTGACAGAATTGATTGATGTGGGATTTTGATGATTCATATAGTGCAAATTTCTTCCCCAGATGTAAGTTACTCTAGTATACAAGCCAGTGCCTTAGCCGTAGAATTTTCAGTTCACAGCCTGTTTAGTCTGAGACACTCTACAGGTGAGGACTGTTTTTTGTTGTTTTTTGCAACTACTACAAAGGTGTATCAAAGTAGTTTTTTGTTTAATAATTTTTTCCTAGTCTTAGAATTTGAGGGAGAGAGCTAAAAGTATATGTTAAAATTTTATTTCATCATATAGCTATAACTTTATTAACATTTTGTTATACTTATTTTTATATACCTACAAATAATGGATATAGATTAAACAAATTGCTAAGATCTTTGAAGAGCTGTGACATCTTATTGTTTGATTTCTTACCACCAACTGCATCCTTCCTTTTTTAAAAAAATAAAAGGGAACAAAATAAAATTTATTTATAAAATTTTATGGCATTCCACAAAACAGTTCTGAAAAAGTATGGCNGATTAAACAAATTGCTAAGATCTTTGAAGAGCTGTGACATCTTATTGTTTGATTTCTTACCACCAACTGCATCCTTCCTTTTTTAAAAAAATAAAAGGGAACAAAATAAAATTTATTTATAAAATTTTATGGCATTCCACAAAACAGTTCTGAAAAAGTATGGCCAAAAATATGTATGGTGCTTATTTTCTTTTTTTAAACCAAGAAGGAATGAAAGAGAAAGTGGGAGAATGTGTGTGTGTGTGTGTGTGTGTGTGTGTGTGTGTGGGAAAGGGAGGAAGGGAAGCAGAAAGAATACGCTGTGTGTATTTAGCAGAAAAGTAGTACTGATGGACATTGTGGCATTTATGTGATGTTCACTATTCCTTTCTTAGGGCCTCCACGGATGTCCCCAAAGGCTCAGCGACACCCTCGAAATCACAGAGTTTCTGCTGGGAGGGGTTCCATTTCCAGTGGCCTAGAATTTGTATCCCATACCCCACCAAATGAAGCAGCTGCTCCTCCAACAGCAAGGACCAGTCCTGCAGGGGGCACATGGTCATCAGTGGTCAGCGGAGGTAGGTGACACTTGGCTTGGAGCATAATAACAGTGTTCATTTTGTTACTCTACTGGATGTGAAAAGGGCTGAGCTTGAGCTCTATGTGAGAAAGTCTATGTGTATCAAAAATAGTGGAGTAACCAGGAATTGAGAAAATTATTTTTATTTTGGCCTCTACCAATTATTCACGGTATGTTAAGGGCAAATCATGTGATCATCCTGAATTTCAGTTTTCTCAGTGAGTAAAGTAATTTTTCCCTAGTCTATTCTCTAGTTTTAGGTGAGATTCATATGGGGTTCATAAATATGAATATATTTTATAGTTTTATAAAGTTCCACTCAAATGGAAGGCAAATATAGTACATAACAACGTTTGGAGGAATCATATTTCATGTCTTTTTTTTTTTTTTTAATATTTCATGTCTTCTTAGCAGCCTTGTTCATTGATTCTTTCATAAACATTAATATTTTGGGCTTACAGTGCTGTGTATTTCTTTCCCCTGCCCCCCATTCTCTCCATACATTTTTGTTGATATCCTACTTTATGCCAGGCAATATTCTGGGCCTAGGTTCTGTGGGTTTCTTTAGTATCTATATATGGCACTAATTCCTGACCATATTTCACTTTTAAGGAATAACAAACACAGGAGCCCAAATTTTATGTGATTAGCCCGAAGAATGTGCTGATGGAAGCTATGAAAGTGTAAAAAATATACTTTGACAGCATCTTAGAAATAGGTTAAAACTGCTTTTGCTACTTAATGTATTGCTTCCATGATAACTAGAGTTTGAGCATGTAATGGTTGCGGGTTTTTTGGTCATAAACTGTGTAATCAATGCATGGGACTTTTAAAAGAAAAAAGTCTTCGAGCTTAAACAAAAATACACCCAACTCCATTAAATATCTTTAGTTGATACACATCGCTCACCTTCATATATAATTTTAGGTTTAAGTTTAAAAATAGAATTTCTAAAATATTTATTTCTTCAGTGTATCATTATTTGATATTACTCAGATGACCCAGAAATGAATTTTGAAAGTAACAGCATTATAGAAGTGAAAGAGTAAAATCACAGTTGTTAAGAGATATGCACAAAATGGTGTTAGAGGTTTACTCTATACTAATTAGAAAAAAGATAATTGTTAAGTAATACTTTCTTCCATTATCTTTTTGACACAAAAAAGTAAAGAACCACTAAAGTGAAATAACTTGAACCATTTTCTATAGATCTTTGGAATCTGAATAGGTTTGTAATGAAATATGAAACCTGTTAGATACTTATTTTGAAGTGATTGAAATACGAACCCCACCTTGGATTATCTCTCTTAGCTAAAGTGAGTTCCTGATTTCCTTAGTTACTGCAATGATGTATTAAGAAGGAGTATATAGGATTGGCTGCAAACTGCTAAAAGATGTTCAAGTTTATTATTTGAAGAAGGAACAAACAAGAACTTCTTAGGAATCCCCACAACACCTGCCTACTTTAAAGAGACAGTCTCACTTTTTAGTAGAGAGTGTTGTTATTTTTATGCTAAAAAGTGGCACTTTTCCTGCCTTAGAAATCCAGTTTGTAAATTAATTTAAAATACTTTGTTTTAAAATTAATATATTTAGTTAGAAAACTACTGTTGGACATAGGTATTAGTAATAATTGCTTTCATTTTTGAGATATTTGTTGTCTCCATCATCACCTCTATTCCTGAGACTTTGAAAAAGAAAACCCAGAATGATGGGATAAAGAGTTATTGGGGGAGGAGGTCAGATAGAACTATTTTATCTAGATTTTCAGAGACAATGTTTTGAAGAAGTGACATTTAGCTTGAGAATATAATGGGTCACTTTTCTTTTTCTTATAGTTCCAAGATTATCCCCTAAAACTCACAGACCCAGGTCTCCCAGACAGAATAGTATTGGAAATACTCCTAGTGGGCCAGTTCTTGCTTCTCCCCAAGCTGGTATTATCCCAGCTGAAGCTGTTGCTATGCCTGTACCAGCTGCATCTCCTACACCTGCCAGTCCTGCATCCAACAGAGCTGTTACACCGTCTCTTGAGGGTATGTAAGAAAGGGCTTCCAGATCCACAGTGTCTTTTATGAAGTTGTGTGTTAGAGGTTTAACAGTTTACGAAAAATGTCTGTGTTGTTTTATTCTTAGGTATGTATTTGAGGGTGACTTCCTAGTAGCTCAATAGGAAAGAACCTGCCTGTCAGTGCAGGAGATATGGGTTTGATCCCTGGATCGGGAAGATCCCCTGGAGAAGGAAATGGCAACCCACTTCAGTATTCTTGCCTGAAGAATCCCTTGGATGGAGGAGCCTGGCAGGCTGGGATCCATGGGGTCCCAAAAGAGTCAGATATGACTTAGCAACTAGACAAGAACAACAATGTATTTGAGGGCGCATTTACAATTTTATGTAAATGAAATTAGTTGTTTAAGTAATACTGCTAATCTCATCTGTTATTCTTCAATGTGTGTTGTTAAGATAGTTTACATTCCTGGGTAGTAAATATCAATATAAATATGTTCATGTTTCATATGTCTGCAAAGTTGGAAAGCCTCTATTTAAATGGAAATGTGTTCTTTTGTTAAAACATAGGATCAAAATGGTTGAATATTTTCTCATTTTACTTTTATAGCTTTTATCTGACTTTGAGTTTTTATAAAATATAATTTTCTAGCTAAAGATTCCAGGCTTCAAGATCAAAGGCAAAACTCTCCTGCAGGGAATAAAGAAAATATGAAGCCCAATGAGACATCATCCAGCTTCTCAAAAGCCGAAAATAAAGGTTAGAGCTTTAAAAAGTATTTAGAAATAAGAGAGAATATGTCTTAATCTCATTCCCACTATTGAGTATTTTTTGGTCAGTACTCTTTCTTAGGATTGTACGTATTTAAATGTGTAATTTAATGTGTCAAAATCTATAATTAATATGTTGAGTTTTTAATTATTTTAATAGTAGAATTTATTTTCATTTCTAGCGTCCTATCCTAAAAGAATTTTAAGTTAGATGCAGATTTACTTCTAATCTTTAGCTTAAAATTATTTTGGATCTAACACTTCTTTAATTTTGCAGGTATATCACCAATTGTTTCTGAACATAGAAAACAGATTGATGATTTAAAGAAATTTAAGAATGATTTTAGGGTAAGTATAGTATTTACTAATGAATTAGAATTTTTTTTTTAAATTTTAAATGTACTAAAAAATGCATTATATATACACCCAGAATAATCAAACCATGTTTATAGAAAGCTAAACTTTCTCATAGTTGTCTTTGCCTATGCTTTATGTGAGGTAATTAAAATCATGAGATTTCATAAGAACAACAGATACTAAATGAAAGAGAATATACTTCTGATGTTGGAAGTCAACATAAGTTATTATTTGCTACTCGTTTGATTATATTATTTGATGACAGTAGAACAAGGCTAAGGCATTAGGGCTCCAAAATCACTGCAGATGGTGACTGCAGCCATGAAATTAAAAGACGCTTACTCCTTGGAAGGAAAGTTATGACCAACCTAGATAGCATATTCAAAAGCAGAGACATTACTTTGCCGACTAAGGTCCATCTAGTCAAGGCTATGGTTTTTCCAGTGGTCATGTATGGATGTGAGATTTGGACTGTGAAGAAAGCTGAGCGCTGAAGAATTGGTGCTTTTGAACTGTGGTGTTGGAGAAGACTCTTGAGAGTCCCTTGGACTGCAAGGAGATCCAACCAGTCCATTCTAAAGGAGATCAGTCCTGGGATTTCTTTGGAAGGAATGATGCTAAAGCTGAAACTCCAGTACTTTGGCCACCTCATGTGAAGAGTTGACCCATTGGAAAAGACTCTGATGCTGTGAGGGATTGGGGGCAGGAGGAGAAGGGGANCAACCTAGATAGCATATTCAAAAGCAGAGACATTACTTTGCCGACTAAGGTCCATCTAGTCAAGGCTGTGGTTTTTCCAGTGGTCCTGTATGGATGTGAGAGTTGGACTGTGAAGAAAGCTGAGTGCCGAAGAAATGATGCTTTTGAACTATGGTGCTGGAGAAGACTCTTGCAAGTCCTTTGGACTGCAAGGAGATCCAACCAGTCCATCCTAAAGGAGATCGGTCCTGGGTGTTCATTGGAAGGACTGATGCTGAGGCTGAAACTCCAATATTTTGGCCACTTCATGCAAAGAGTTGACTCACTGAAAAATACCCTGATGCTGGGAGGGATTGGGGGCAGGAGGAGAAGGGGACGACAGAGGATGAGATAGCTGGATGGCATCAATGCACATGAGTTTGGGTGGACTCTGGGAGTTGGTGATGGACAGGGAGGCCTGGTGTGCTGTGCGATTCATGGGGTCGCAAAGAGTCGGACATGACTGAGCGACTGAATTGAACTGAATTGAATATATATATATACCGATTGGTTATAGTGAACATTTTGTAGAAAAAAATACAAGAATGGAAAACACTATTAACCATGTTTTACATTCTTTTCTAATTTCTTAAAAAAATTTAAACTTTTAAATGTTGGCATATAATTGCTTTAGCATATTGTGATGGTTTTTGCTGTACAACAAATTGAATCAACTATATGTATACACATATCCCCTCCCTGTTGATCCTGCCTCCCGCGCCCCCATCCAACCCTTCTAGATCATCACAGAGCACAAAGCTGAGCTCCCTGTGCTGTATAGCAGATTCCCACTAGCTGTCTATTTTACACATGGTAGTGTATGTATGTAAATACTTCTCTTTCAATTTGTCCCACGTTCCTCTCCCCTCCTTCCATGTTTTAAATTCTTAACAGACTTCTTGTGGCTTTTAAATATACCTTTGGGAAGCATTGTTGTAATTGATGTCTGTGCATTTTGTCAGATTGGGTTCAGCTAGACATTCAAGTCCTCTAACCACAAAGTCCAGGAAAGCTTGGCCTTATGACATTTCAGTTTATAATCGTGTTGGTAGTCAGAAAAGATGGCACTGCTTTTACTTAATAAAGGTTAGTGCTCCAATGTTGGGCAGATGTTTATATTGTTTCAGGGTGTGATTGGTGACGTAGATTGAGCGGAGAGAGCAGAATAGTTGAGAGTGAAGTATTATTAGCAATAAAATATAAGCTCTTCCAGAGAAATAATAATAGTTTTGAAATAGGAATGAACCTCCCAGTCAGTTCAACTCCCTACTGAGAGGTGGGGTCAGGCAAGTCTCTCTCCTAAACCGATTGCATAATACTTTTTCCCACTTAGGAAGTTTCGCAACCTCTTTTATAAACTGTTAATGTGCTTATTCAGTCGTATCATGGGGAAAAAGGTAACTAATTTTTAACTTTAACCAGGATGGCTTGACCTTTCCATGATCACTCTGGTGAACCAATGGGGGTTACTGTTCCATAACCTTTCTTTTACTCCTCATCACAAATTCCATCATAATACATGATAAATACAAAAATCGAACATAGTTTATTTTCCCTTTTTCTTTATTAAAATACTTAGCTTTAAATGTATTACTATTTAAATGATCTCCATCTTATTCACTAAACCCATTATCTGGGTCAAAAACATTAGGCTGACACCTACCTATCCAGCCCTAAATCCAAGCAAATGTGTTTTGAGGAAGGGACCACTTCACTGGGCTTTGAGATGGACAGAGGCCATCTGACAAATTCACATCTGAAGATTTGTAAAACAAAGAACTTTGCACCGGCTCCTCTAAGAACTCGTATGGCAGAAGCTTTGATGACTGTGAGTTTAAAAGGTAAGATGGAAATTCTCCAACACCATAAGTCTGAATACCTCAGCTGAGCTCTGACTCGCATTGTGTGTGGTCCCAGGAGAGATATCAAGTCCTCTGAGCCTCGGTTTCCTCCTCTCTAAAATGAGCTCAGCAAAGGATCCATGGGCTATATGTGTAAACACAAAGGATACCCATTATTTTATTACTTCTGGGGGAAACATAATGTTCATCACCTGGGGAAATAAACTTCGGCCTCCAAGACTGTAGCTTCAACTGCCTTAAAGGGAAGGAACCTGACCTGTGAACCCTAGCTCGGTTTAAAGTAGACTCTTTCTGGTAGATTTTTGTTTTGTTTTGTTTTTTCAGAAATTCACTGTGGGATTAGAGACAAAAAGAAAGTACTGAAACATCTTTGCTTGTTTCATACAATCTTAGAGTTGTTGCTTTTACACTGAAAGATGATTTAATAGGAACCACTTTGTCATTCCAAATTATCTTTAGATTAGCCTTTGCTTGGATGATAAAATACTAGATGAAATGACATTTTTAAAACTTCTATTATAAAGCATTGCTTCCCAAATTCATGTATGCCTAAGTACAATACACTGTGCTAAAGTAATTAAGAGTCTGAGCTCTGGAGTCCTACCACCTTCAAATCCTCCTTTTGCTGCTTAGTAACTGTGTGACAAATTCTAAAGCTCTTTGTGCTTCAGTTTCCTTGTTGTTAAATATGAGTAATAAAAGTATGTACCCCATAGGATGGGCTTCCCTTGTGGCTCAACTGGCAAAGAATCCGCCTGCAATGTAGGAGACCTGGGTTCCATCCATGGGTTGGGAAGACCCCCTGGAGAAGGAAAAGGTTACCCACTCCAGTATTCTGGTCTAGAGAATTCCATGGACTGTATATGCCATGGGGACACAAAGAGTCAGATACAACTGAGTGACTGTCACATCATAGGACTGTAGGGAGAGTTTGCTAAATTAACAAATGTAAAATACTTAGAATATTGTAAGTGCTCTATTTAGTGTTAGTCCTTAGAAAAGTGTTTGGCATTTAGCAGGCACTGAGTAAATTTTAGCTTTTATATTACTGTTTTAAATGACGGAGACTGTGATGCAGGAGCGTGGGAAGAGCTCAGGAAGGGAGATTAGAACAAACCCATTTAGTTAATACACTTTAGCCATTGAATATACAATGTTTATCAAATTAATTACCTTTCTTGAGAGCAACGATTGCCTAGGCATCCAGAGATGCCCAGAATTCAAGATTGGAAGCAGACATGAAGCTCTAATAACAGGTAATTAGAAGGAGCTCACTTAAAAAAAAAAAAATGCTTGCTTTTTAATGGAGCTTTAAATGAGCTCATGGGATGTTTATTATAAAATGCTTGCCTGCACCAAATGCCTTAGTGGGAAAAACCTTACTGCAATTCAATTGTTTAAATAATACACAGGCCATGTTGTTTCTGAGAGACTTTGTACGCGCTATGGGAGTCAAAGATTTCTTTGACTGTCCCAAGGTATTCCAAAACAATAACAAAATCACATTTCAGAGCTATCATAGGAGGGGATTTAGAAACCATCTCCTCCTAAGCTCTCTTTTTATAGCTGAAGAAACAAACCCAACAGGGTTAAAGGATTTGCCTGAGGCAACACAGCAACCTCCAACCTCGAAGCTAAAGTCAACACCCACGTTTTTAATTCTTAGTTCAGGAGAGAGGGGGAGAGGGAGGAAAGAGGGAGTGGTAGAGGGGAAAGGATAGGGGAAAGGATACTGCAGCTTGCAGATGGGGAGCACCCCAAGTTTTTCCCTTTCACATAGTAAAAAGGATAAACTGATCCCATACCTGTAGAAACAATTATGGTTTATCGGGAAAAGTGTCGAGGCTAAGCAATGATCAACAAGCATTCAGGGAGCAAGTTTATTGGCTGCAGGTATGTTTCTTGTTTGTTGATTTTTACTTCACTGGGACTAAAACCTGAGCATTTTGAGATGCCTGTGGACAAATGGCAGAGCTAGCTACCCAGCTGGTGAGGTTTCACCCTCCTCGAATTACTCCAGCGAACAATGTAACCTGACACAGTATAATAGGGTTCTATGGGTGGCTATAGCTAATCTTTCGCAATTCCTTCTGCACTCCTACCACAGTCATAAAACCATACAGGAACCATCTGGGAGCTGGACTCGGGGAGTAGGGACTCGAAGATGTGGGTCGTTCAGTCCCAAGGAAGTTATGGCTTCCCAACCTCAGGTGTCCACCATCCACAAAAGAGATTTCTATAAGAAGTAGACCCTATCATAAGAGCATTCAATCTCACGTATTCAATAAGGAAGATCACATAACTAGTTACTCAACTTAACAGGTTCTTGCAAATCACCTGCTCTGTTCCCTCTGTGAATAAACAAAGCCGAAATGCAAATGGTGAACACCCTGTGTTTGACCAGGACTCCTGAGCAGTGTGGGTCTCATGCCAGTGGAGGGTTTCCATCACTGGAGGATTTCCATCTCCCATCTTTAACTTGGTGGGTTATTATCCAGTTATTCTGATTTCTTTAAGTATATGTGACATCCTACCTCTGCTTAGATGTTTCTGCCAACCTGACTTCCCCGGTATGCTGATGGGTAGAAAAAATTGAAAGAGATAAGAGAGAGATAGGTCTTTACAGTTAAGCACCGGGCTGTGCAGTGAACTGTGCAGTGTTTGCATATTTCTGGGATGTTTTTCACCTCTGACTTCTGCAGTTGCTTCTGTTACTGGGGATTCCCTAACCACCAAACTGTAATTTCTGCAATTCAGGGGTTCACAAAGTTTTTTGTTTGTGCCTCAGATCACATAGTACAAGCATTCAGATTCTAGTATCTGCAGCTTAAAAACCCTTTAAGGTTTTAGTTTCATAAAACAAAGTGACTGCCTATGAGGTGTGATTTTCCATTAATGTCGGAACTGCCCAAGAGCCTCCACATTCAGTTCAGTTCAGTTGCTCCGTCGTGTCCGACTCTTTGCGACCCCATGAATTGCAGCACACCAGGCCTCCCTGTTCATCACCATCTCTCANACCTAGATAGCATATTCAAAAGCAGAGACATTACTTTGCCGACTAAGGTCCATCTAGTCAAGGCTATGGTTTTTCCAGTGGTCATGTATGGATGTGAGATTTGGACTGTGAAGAAAGCTGAGCGCTGAAGAATTGGTGCTTTTGAACTGTGGTGTTGGAGAAGACTCTTGAGAGTCCCTTGGACTGCAAGGAGATCCAACCAGTCCATTCTAAAGGAGATCAGTCCTGGGATTTCTTTGGAAGGAATGATGCTAAAGCTGAAACTCCAGTACTTTGGCCACCTCATGTGAAGAGTTGACCCATTGGAAAAGACTCTGATGCTGTGAGGGATTGGGGGCAGGAGGAGAAGGGGACGACAGAGGATGAGATGGCTGAACGGCATCACTGACTCGATGGACGTGAGTCTTAAGTGAACTCCGGGAGTTGATGATGGACAGGGAGGCCTGGCGTGCTGCGATTCATGGGGTCACAAAGAGTCGGACACGACTGAGCAACTGAACTGAAGGCGTTATCTGATGTCACAAGTAGAAGATGTATTGGACCCTGGTTGCAGATTTACACTCATGCACAAATGGATTGTGATAGACATTTTTCTACAGTATCATTTCTCTAAAGACTTGCTGGATCTGATCTCCCCTACATGACTGTTCATTCTTTTGCCTAGCATTTACTATAACATACTGTGCGTATCAAGGTATATTTTGAGACCAAATCAAGAAATCATCCTGAAACATCACTTTAATGGGGAAAAATCTGATTAATTCAGCCCCCACTTTTTTTTTTCAGAGGCTGATAAAAGTTGAATGGATCAATGGCAAAACTAACCTTTTCCTATCCTGTGTTCTGGCTTCCTAAAAATTTAAGTTTTTGCCAGTAGCATCATTCCTAACTTACTGCCACCATTCAAAATATTAAATTTAAATACTTCTTCATACTTTTAATGCATTTATTCTACTTTAATGCTCTTAACAGTTGTGAATTTAATTTTTTAAGCTATAGTTAATGTGAAGAAAAATGACTGACTGCCCAGATGCCCACTACCAGCTTGATATGTCAAGCACTCCAACAACACTCTCCTGTGTAGTTGCCCTCCTCAGCTGCATCTCCTGCCCAGTGAAGGGTTTCTTTCCTTGCAGTTCTTTCCACTTCATGTGAATACATCCCTAAACCACAGATGGTATTATTTTGTTTAATCTTTAGTTTGATATAAATGTTATGTCCTTGCCCATTTACTTTTATTTCATTTTTTTTCACAATCAGTCATTCTCTTCTTATAGTACACTTGCATGAATTTATTACGTTATGAAGGAAAGAAAAATTTTACTTTGAAGTATATGAGATAGTACTTTTTAAACAGTTTTATTAAAGTATAATTTATATATCATAACAATTTATCCATTTAAAGTATACAGTTTAGTGGAGTTTAGTATATTCACACAGTTTATACAACCATCACATAAGCCCTTAGCAGTCAGTGCTCATTTGCTTTCAAACACTTCTGCCCTCTCCCACGCCCATACCCCCCAGTAACCACTGATCTACTTTTTCTTCATGGATTGCCTCTTCTGGACATTTCATGTGTGTGGAACCATGCAATAAATGGCCTCTTGTGAGTGGCTTTTTCACTTACCATCATGTTTTCAAGATTTGTCCATGTAGCCTATGTCAGTACTTCAATATTTTTATGAATAATATTCCATTGTGTGGATAGATCATATTTTATTTATTCATTTATCATCAGTTGATGCATCTTCGGGTTCTTTTTGACTATAGTGAATAATGCTGCTGTGAATATTAGTATACAGTTTTGTGTGACCATGTTTTCATTTCTCCTGAGTATATACCCTAAGAGTGGGATTTCTGTTGTGTCTGGTACCTCTGTCCTTCACCTTTTGAGGAAAACTTGATTCTTAGCCAAAGCAACTGCACTGTTACATTCCCACCAGCAGTATATGAGGGTTCCTGTTTCTCCACATCTTTACCAACACTTGTTACTATTTGTTGTTTTGATTGTGGTTTTGACTTGCATTTTTCTGACAGCTGATGCTGTTGAGCATCTTTTTATATATATGTTGATTGCTCATTTGTATGTCTTCTTTGGAGACATGTTTTTTCAGATCTTTGCCCATTTTAAAAGTTGAGTTATCTTTTTATTGAATTGTGAAAGTTCTCTGTTTATTCTGTGTACAAGTCTTGCATCAAATGTGGGGTTTGCAATTTCTTCCTTTCTGTGGGTTATCTGTTCACTTTCTTGATATTGACCCTTGAAGCACAAAATTTATAATTTTGATGAAGTCCAGTTCATCTTGTTTTTTTTCTTCTGTTCCTTGTGCTTTTGTTGTCATATCTAATAAACCATTACCTAATCCATAGTCATAAAGATTTACTGTTGTTTTCTTCTAAGAGTGTCAATTAGAGCTGTGATCCATTTTGAATTAATTTTTTAAGTTGAAGTGTAGCTGATTTACAGTATTGTGTTAGTTTCAAGTGTATAGCAAAGTGGTCCAGTTACATGTGTGTGTATTCTTTTTCGAATTCTTTTCCATCATAGGTTATTACTTGATATTGAATGTAGGTCCCTGTGCCATACAGTAGTCCCATGGTTTTTTGGATTTCATTTTGGTAGCATTGTATCTATTAATCTCAAACTCCTCATATATCCCCGCCCTTCCCCTTTTATAACAATGAGTTGTTTTCTGTGAGTTTATTTCTGTAATATAAGTATTTTTGTTTGTCTCGTTTTTTTATATTTCATGTCATGTATTTACCTTTCTTTGTCTGACTTACTTCACTTAGCATGATAATCTCTAGGTCCAACTGTGTTGCAAATAATACAAATGACATATTCTTTTTTTATGGCTGATTGTGTGTGTATACACAGCACACATCTTTATCCAAATGACATATTCTTTTTTTATGGCTGATTCTGTGTGTATATACAGCACACATCTTTATCCATTCACGTGTTGATATATATATCTAGGTTGCTTATGTGTCGCAGTTATTGTAAATAGTGCTGCTGATGAACATTGGAGTGTACATATCTTTTCGAATTAGAGTTTTTATCTTTTCTGGATACATACCCAGGAGTAGGATTGCTGGTTCATAGCATAACTCAGTTTTGATTTTTTTAAGGAACCTCCATACTGTTCTCCATAGTGGCGGCACCAATTTATATTTTGAGTGATTTTTAAAACATAGTGTTGAACTATGTGTTGAACAATTCATAGTGTTGAACAAATTCAGTCTTTTACCAATGGATATCACTTGTCCCAACACCATCTTTTGAAAAGACATTGAATTGAATTGACTTTTCACCTTTGCTGAAAATCATTTAACCACAAAGTTGGGAGTGTATAATTATACTCACTTTTCAGGTATAGATCTTTATATGTCTGTCCTTTTTGCCAATACCATGCCATCTGTATTAGTGTTAGTGTATTTTTAAAAGTTTATTGTTTCTTCATTTAATAGAAAACATTTTGGCTCTTCATATTATCAGTTCACAACTTTCTGTAAACCTTTAATACTTGACTCTTTAAAGTTCTGTGTAGTTGTAGCTTTAGAACTTATTTCTTTGAGACTTCCCAATATTTTGGGGGACCTGAAAATTCAAAAGCATTGTTAAGTCTCTTATAAATAACTGTCTGGTCTGTAAGTGAAGACTAGAAAGCAAAGAAGTGATTGTAAAAGAATGTTTGAGGATGGGCTTTATAATTATCTTTAGATAAAGGAATGTTATTCGTTTAAATATTATTTCCTATGTATCAGAGACTGTTCTAAGAACTTATGTAATAAATCCTTTATTGTCATCACTTTGAAGCAGGCTCTATGTCTTTCTGAAATGTGTATATCAGGAAACTTAGGCAAAGATAAATTAATTTACCCCCATGTCACATGGCTAGTAAGATAGGGCTGACCATCTGTGTGTTTCATCCTCCAGCAGTGGTTTGGACAGTAGCCAATGCATTCTGTGTACTGCAGTGTTCAATGAATGACTCATCATAGCCACTCTCATGGTGTGCACATGGCCGTAAACTATGATGGTTCACAAAATCTGTGGTCTTTCACTCAGACAGAAATAGGAGTATCCTGCAGTTCCAGGGTCCCCCTGCTCAGAGAGACATCAAGAAGTTCTAATATAGCTCTGTGCAGGGTGCTGATAGCTTTATTTGTGTAAAAGAATTGCTAGTAATTCAATCTGTTACAGCTTAATGGTGTGGATTTTGGAGATAAGTATATGATCTATGTTTATATCTTGTCCTCAGTGTTATCTAGATTCCCCTGAGCCCAAATGGGATAATTGTAGAACCTATTTCATAGTGTTCTTGGGAGAATTAATGAGATATTGCCTATAAACTATTTTAATACCATTCTTGATTCATAGTATATACTCAGTAAATATTAATTATTACCAAAATATAGATAAACCAAAGTTATACTGGAAACCATGGGTTTTTTTCTGAGTCACATAAAAATTTTAGTTTTCCCATAAAATACCCATTGTCCAAAGCAATCTGCAGATTTGTTGCAGTCCTATCAAAATTCCAATGGGTTTTTTTTTTTTTTTCACAGAAATAACACAAAAGTAGAATTTGTATGGAACCACAAAAGACCCTGAATAACCAAAGCAATCTCGAGAAAAAACAAGCTAAAAGTATCACACTCTCTGATTTCAAACTATATTGCAAACGTATAGCCTCTGCAAAACGTTAAGTACCTATATTGTGACTTAAATTCTGACTGTGTTCAAATGTTGTTATCACTTTCTGCCTTCAACTACTTGAGGCTCTGTAACTATATCAGTGATACAGTGAAACTTGAGAAGTCCCTGAGATGTGTGGTACTGCTTGCCAGGACACCAAGGCTCCCAGTAGTGAGATTTTGACGATGGTCTGCCTTTCTTGAGGCTCAGGAGATAGTTTGTCCCTCTCTAGTCTTGCAGCCTTTTTCTGTGCAGTTGCTCTTTAGCTTATTCTTACTGCCTTGGGCTGTTGCTTGGATTTATTCTCATTTCCACCATTGATACCTAATGATTCCCTTTTCCTTCTCTTTCCCTTCAACTATCCCTGTTTCCTTTCTTCTATGGAGTAAGGCATCTTAAGTCATTATCAGACAGTAGTAGCATTGCTTGCTTCTAGTCTGCTAACTTAAAAACCCCATCACTTATGTTACCAATGTGTTTGTTGTCGGCTCTTCTTGTTGGTGCTTCTGTTTTGTGGTTTCCTATACCTTATAGGTTATAAAGTCTTAACTGAGCTGCATGTCTAGTCAGCTCTCCCTCTGAATCCACTTACTTCAGAATTTCCAACCCACCACTTCTCAAGGTCAAGCCCAGGTCTTAGTCCAACATGCATAACAGTCTCTCTACACCTTTACTCAGCTTCCTTCAGTTCATTTTCCACAGCTCTGCTACACTCATCTTTGTGAACTGTAAATCTTGCTTAAAATTTTTCAGTGACTTCTTATTATCCTGAGAATTAAAAGCTAGAATCCTGAGCATAGCTTTCAAGTCCTTTTATCATCTTGTTCCTCTTGGGTGAGTTTATTGCTTCTTGACTCACTTTGTGTCCATTCTTGCTCCAGTTACCAGTACTTTTCTATTTCACACAGGGCCATCTTCTCCCTTTCCTTTGAGTCTTTAAACATGCAGTTTCTTTTCTTTTACTTAGTGTATTACTCCCTTTTCGAAACTCTCCCCAAACCCCCAATATCTTTGACACTTTAGATAACATTTTCATTGAGAAGCCTTCTCTTTCCATGAGTTGCTTTTTCTTCTGGAATCCCCATTTAGGATAGTTGGTTAGTGTCTGATCTCATCCACATGGAAAGCTTTGGGAGGAGAGGAACTATTTTATATTTCCGTTCCCAGCGCACACAATTTCTGACACATGGTATGCACTCAATACAAAGTTTTCAGGCTAGGACATTTGAGTGCTTACATGACTATAGTTAGGTTGTATAGACATTTCATTATTGTTGCCTTATAACGAAAACATTACTTGTAAAGTATGAACAAAGTGTTACTCAGAATATTTCATGCTTACAAATACTAGTTTGTGCTCATGGGAAAAAAAAATGATTACTAGAGTTATTTAAAATATTTAAGTATAATTATTTCCTTTATTTAGTTACAGCCAAGTTCTACTTCTGAATCTATGGATCAGCTGCTAAACAAAAATAGAGAGGGAGAAAAATCAAGAGATTTGATCAAAGACAAAATTGAACCAAATGCTAAGGATTCTTTCATTGAAAATAGCAGCAACTGCACCAGTGGCAGCAGCAAGCCGAGCAGCCCCAGCATTTCCCCTTCAGTCCTCAGTAACACGGAGCACAAGAGGGGACCTGAGGTCACATCCCAAGGGGTTCAGACTTCCAGTCCAGGATGTAAACAAGAGAAAGAAGATAAAGAAGAGAAGAAAGACGCAGCTGAGTGAGTAAACCTGGAATTTAGCACACCCTTTTGCTTCACTTTTCGTTAAAGTGTCCAAGACCTTCCAACTCCAGAATTTATCTAGACTTTTAGACTGCTTTATATGTAGCCCTCAACTTAAATACAACTGGTCTTAACAAATGACATTTTAAGTCAGTTAGGTCATTGCACCCTATACTCTTCCCTCCTCCCATGTTTTTCCATCCCTTGGCAAAAAAAAAAACAACTCTATGCATAAATTAAGAATGGCTAATTTATAAATGTACAGGGAGTTGAAAAATTACTGGCTTTCAGACTGATATCCCCTGTATGCTAGTCAGTACCCACCTCCTTGCTGTGCTGCTAGAGCTAAGAACTGCCACTGCCAAGAAGAGAGAAAATTTTGGTGCCCCTTTTCAATTAAGTGGGGCTTCTGTGGGCCAACCTTAGAATCTAATCACACCACCATTGACTGATTTGTTCTGCATTCCCTACAACACTGTTAAACAGCTGAACTTTTGGAATGCAGCTTGCTGATATGTCAGGGAGCACTTATTCTTGATTTGAGGCAAAAGTTTTTATTACAGTCATGATTTTTCCCAAAATACTTTGTATAGGAAACACTGTCACAGAAAAAAATTACTAGAAGAAGGGGACGACTGAGGATGAGATGGCTGGTTGGCATCACTGACTCGATGAACGCGAGTCTGAGTGAACTCTGGGAGTTGGTGATGGACAGGGAGGCTTGGCATGCTGCGATTCATGGGATCGCAAAGAGTCGNCACAAAAGACCCTGAATAACCAAAGCAATCTCGAGAAAAAACAAGCTAAAAGTATCACACTCTCTGATTTCAAACTATATTGCAAACGTATAGCCTCTGCAAAACGTTAAGTACCTATATTGTGACTTAAATTCTGACTGTGTTCAAATGTTGTTATCACTTTCTGCCTTCAACTACTTGAGGCTCTGTAACTATATCAGTGATACAGTGAAACTTGAGAAGTCCCTGAGATGTGTGGTACTGCTTGCCAGGACACCAAGGCTCCCAGTAGTGAGATTTTGACGATGGTCTGCCTTTCTTGAGGCTCAGGAGATAGTTTGTCCCTCTCTAGTCTTGCAGCCTTTTTCTGTGCAGTTGCTCTTTAGCTTATTCTTACTGCCTTGGGCTGTTGCTTGGATTTATTCTCATTTCCACCATTGATACCTAATGATTCCCTTTTCCTTCTCTTTCCCTTCAACTATCCCTGTTTCCTTTCTTCTATGGAGTAAGGCATCTTAAGTCATTATCAGACAGTAGTAGCATTGCTTGCTTCTAGTCTGCTAACTTAAAAACCCCATCACTTATGTTACCAATGTGTTTGTTGTCGGCTCTTCTTGTTGGTGCTTCTGTTTTGTGGTTTCCTATACCTTATAGGTTATAAAGTCTTAACTGAGCTGCATGTCTAGTCAGCTCTCCCTCTGAATCCACTTACTTCAGAATTTCCAACCCACCACTTCTCAAGGTCAAGCCCAGGTCTTAGTCCAACATGCATAACAGTCTCTCTACACCTTTACTCAGCTTCCTTCAGTTCATTTTCCACAGCTCTGCTACACTCATCTTTGTGAACTGTAAATCTTGCTTAAAATTTTTCAGTGACTTCTTATTATCCTGAGAATTAAAAGCTAGAATCCTGAGCATAGCTTTCAAGTCCTTTTATCATCTTGTTCCTCTTGGGTGAGTTTATTGCTTCTTGACTCACTTTGTGTCCATTCTTGCTCCAGTTACCAGTACTTTTCTATTTCACACAGGGCCATCTTCTCCCTTTCCTTTGAGTCTTTAAACATGCAGTTTCTTTTCTTTTACTTAGTGTATTACTCCCTTTTCGAAACTCTCCCCAAACCCCCAATATCTTTGACACTTTAGATAACATTTTCATTGAGAAGCCTTCTCTTTCCATGAGTTGCTTTTTCTTCTGGAATCCCCATTTAGGATAGTTGGTTAGTGTCTGATCTCATCCACATGGAAAGCTTTGGGAGGAGAGGAACTATTTTATATTTCCGTTCCCAGCGCACACAATTTCTGACACATGGTATGCACTCAATACAAAGTTTTCAGGCTAGGACATTTGAGTGCTTACATGACTATAGTTAGGTTGTATAGACATTTCATTATTGTTGCCTTATAACGAAAACATTACTTGTAAAGTATGAACAAAGTGTTACTCAGAATATTTCATGCTTACAAATACTAGTTTGTGCTCATGGGAAAAAAAAATGATTACTAGAGTTATTTAAAATATTTAAGTATAATTATTTCCTTTATTTAGTTACAGCCAAGTTCTACTTCTGAATCTATGGATCAGCTGCTAAACAAAAATAGAGAGGGAGAAAAATCAAGAGATTTGATCAAAGACAAAATTGAACCAAATGCTAAGGATTCTTTCATTGAAAATAGCAGCAACTGCACCAGTGGCAGCAGCAAGCCGAGCAGCCCCAGCATTTCCCCTTCAGTCCTCAGTAACACGGAGCACAAGAGGGGACCTGAGGTCACATCCCAAGGGGTTCAGACTTCCAGTCCAGGATGTAAACAAGAGAAAGAAGATAAAGAAGAGAAGAAAGACGCAGCTGAGTGAGTAAACCTGGAATTTAGCACACCCTTTTGCTTCACTTTTCGTTAAAGTGTCCAAGACCTTCCAACTCCAGAATTTATCTAGACTTTTAGACTGCTTTATATGTAGCCCTCAACTTAAATACAACTGGTCTTAACAAATGACATTTTAAGTCAGTTAGGTCATTGCACCCTATACTCTTCCCTCCTCCCATGTTTTTCCATCCCTTGGCAAAAAAAAAAACAACTCTATGCATAAATTAAGAATGGCTAATTTATAAATGTACAGGGAGTTGAAAAATTACTGGCTTTCAGACTGATATCCCCTGTATGCTAGTCAGTACCCACCTCCTTGCTGTGCTGCTAGAGCTAAGAACTGCCACTGCCAAGAAGAGAGAAAATTTTGGTGCCCCTTTTCAATTAAGTGGGGCTTCTGTGGGCCAACCTTAGAATCTAATCACACCACCATTGACTGATTTGTTCTGCATTCCCTACAACACTGTTAAACAGCTGAACTTTTGGAATGCAGCTTGCTGATATGTCAGGGAGCACTTATTCTTGATTTGAGGCAAAAGTTTTTATTACAGTCATGATTTTTCCCAAAATACTTTGTATAGGAAACACTGTCACAGAAAAAAATTACTAGAAGAAGGGGACGACTGAGGATGAGATGGCTGGTTGGCATCACTGACTCGATGAACGCGAGTCTGAGTGAACTCTGGGAGTTGGTGATGGACAGGGAGGCTTGGCATGCTGCGATTCATGGGATCGCAAAGAGTCGGACACGACTGAGCGACTGAACTGAACTGAGAGACTTGATATATTAAGGATTGCTTTTAAATATATTTTATAAGGGGCTACTGTCTTCAGGTTGGTTTTGTTGGTTGCTTTTGAGAGAAGCTTTGCATATTTCACTTTTTAAAAAATTGTCCTTTTTTGACTAGCAATTATCTGATTAAGCAGTGGGAAGCATGTATGTGTGTGTTTTAAGGCAGAGAATGATCTTCTAGTGAGAATTACTTAAGTTTAGCAGGTTTTTAAAAACTGTCAGGTATAAAAGACTATAGTAGCAGATTTCACTGGCCTTTATTTTTTTCTGGTGTAGGCAAGTGAGGAAATCAACGTTGAATCCCAATGCAAAGGAGTTCAACCCTCGTTCCTTTTCTCAGGTAAGTTTCTCTCTCTCTTTGAATCAAATCTAGTCTCTTAAAAAAAAAAATTAGTAGTAGTAATACTTCTTTTCCCATACCTGCCATCTAAATTCAGTTACAGTATGCTGAAACAACTTCTAGTTAAAGTTCCTTTTTCTTATGTGATAATTAATGTATATTTTTGAACTATAAGAAAAAAATCCTAGTTTTATCATCAATTAATAATGTGGTCTGAGGCAAATTTTTTAATCTTTCTGACTCAGAATTTGAAGATGGTTGGCCTGCTAGGCTCTCAGGTTCATAGATATACTGTTATTATTTTCCTGACTTTGAAAGATATGTTTTTTAAGAGTATTTTTTAATTTTTAAAACACTTTTTTCACGTTCTTAAAGATATCACTGCTATTTTTAATAGCATTGTTGATTAATTGATATAACATTTACATTAACTTTCTACCAAGTATTTCTTTTTTTTATTTGAAACACTTGCAGGTTTATTTTCTGTGAGATAACTTTCATTAAGAGATACTAATTAACAGTGAGAAAACTGAGAAAGATGGGGGAAACCAGTCCTCAGATTGTAGTAATAGTTACCTTTTCACCTTAACATAGTTGATTTTTGTTTTTGTAGCCAAAGCCTTCTACCACCCCAACTTCGCCTCGTCCTCAAGCACAACCTAGCCCATCTATGGTGGGTCATCAGCAGCCAACTCCAGTTTATACTCAGCCTGTTTGTTTTGCACCAAATATGATGTATCCGGTCCCCGTGAGCCCGGGCGTGCAAGTAAGTCATAGAATTTGACTTGTTCATTTATCCTCTGTAAGTTATTTATATTTGACAAGTATTCTGTAGGTGAGCAGTGACTTGCAGTGATGGTATAACAGAGATATTTAAAAGTAGAGCCATGAGACTTCCCTGGAGGTCCATTGGTTAGACCTCTGTGCTTCCACTACAAGGGACCTGGGTTTGATCCCTGGTTAGGGAACTAAGGCACTTCCCTGATGGCTCAGATGGTAAAAAATCCTCCTGCAGTGAGGGAGACCAGGGTTCAATCCCTGGGTTGGGAAGATCCCCTGGAGGAGGGTGTAGCAGCCCACTCCAGTATTTTTGCCTGGAGAATCCGCAGGTACAGAGGAGCCTGACAGGCTGCAGTCCGTGGGGTCGCAGAGAGTCAGACATGACTGAGCGACTAAGCACACACACAGGGAGCTAAAATCCCACATGCTGTATGGCGAGTCACCCTCTCCCCCGCACCCCTGCAATTTCTCTCTAAAAAGTGTAAGGACCTAAATATGAAAATGTTTTCTGGTTGGAAAGATGATTTAGATTTACTGTAGTTTGTGATTTGTCCTTTTAGCTATGGGTGTGATTTTATCTTTTTAATGACTTAAGAATCAGGAAACTTTAGAGCTAGCTCTCTAGCAATATACAACTAGGAGAGAGTGGTAAGATACATTCCTAACATCTTGAGAGCTTAATCTTCATTTTCTTTTTATTTCCTTAAGCCTCTATATCCTATACCTATGACGCCCATGCCAGTCAATCAAGCCAAGACATATAGAGCAGGTAAAGGTGAGAATAATCCTGCCTGTGTTTGCTTGTAGTCTGCATGCTGCATGAATAAAATAACTCATTTTATAATGAGTAAATATCTGTGGTTCAGTTTTGACTTTTCATAAAACTTCATTGACTTTTGGATGTTCAACGTTACTTAACATCAGGTATTTAAATAGATTTTTATGAACAAAAACGGGAGGAGAAATACAAGTTGTGAATTTCAAGATCCTCTTCACAAAAAATAATTGAATTTTGAAATAATCAATGTTAAATTTGTAAAGATGGTTTGCTGAATTAACTCTCTGCTCACATTCTTATACGTAATTTCTCCAAAAAATTTAAAATTTCTTTGTGAGCAGAGATGGCTCACTTCAGAAATTGTCAAAATGCTATTAGAGAAATGTTTTCCTCATCTTTAAAATGAGAGTGTTGCGATCTAGTACTCTGTGTTTGTGCAGAAGAGACTTCATTGGAAAAAAACACATACTTATCTTAAAAGGATTGGGAGCTTGTGTACACCTGTGGTGGATTCATGTCGATGTATGGCAAAGCCAATAGAGTATTGTAAAGTCAAATTTAAAAAAATAAATGGTTTAAAAAAAAAAAAGGAAATACTTTAATGTTAAAAAACATTAAAGGGTTCCCCCTTTTGCCGTTTAGGTAATTAAGAGCAGTCATTTCTATCATTTTATTCAGAATAGAAAGTAGAATGGTTTGTATAATAAAGTCACTTCTCAGTGCCCAGTAATTACCTCCATCACAAAAATTTCACTTTTTTCCCCCCATTATAGTTTATTGCAAGAGACTGACTTTGGTTCCCTATGCTATATAGTAGGGCATTGTTGTTTGTTTATTTAATACATAGTAGTTTGTATCTGCCACTCCCAAGCCTCTAATTTATTCTGCCATCTCCACCACTCTACCACTCTTCAGTAGTCATAAATTTGTTTTCTGTCTGAGTCTGTTTGTTTTATAGATAAGTTCATTTGTGTCGTTATGTTAGACTCTCATACATGATACCATAAATGTCCTTCTCTGACTTCACTGTTAGTATGATAATCTCTAGACTCATCCATGTTACCACAAATAGCATTATTTCATTCTTTTTTATAGCTGAGTAGAAGTATATTGCATATGCATCACATTTTCTTTATCCATTTACTCTTTATCAAAACACTCTTTATCCACCTGTTCATGGACATTTAAGTTACTTCTGAGACTTCCCTGGCTGTACATTGGTTTAAAACTTGTGCTTTCACTACCACGATTCTGGGTTCAGTCCCTGGTTGGGAAACTAAGATTCCACATGGCGTGGCCAGATAGATAGGTAGTAAGTAGCTCTTGTTTTCCCTCCTTAATAAAATGCTGCAGTGAACATTGGGATACATGCATCTTTTTGAATTAGAGTTTTCTTCAGATATATGCCCAAGAGTGGGACTCTTGGATCATTTGGTAACTTAAAAATTTTTTACTTCTTAAATTAATAAGCTTTCCTCAGTGTTTGTTGCAATTGCAGTTTTGTGCATGTTAGTAATTCAGTTTAAAAAAACATGTATGAGGGGAAATTGCCTGGTGGTCCCTTGCTTAGTTAGGACTTGGCGCTTTCAGTGGCAGGGCCTGGGTTCAATCCCTGGCTTGGAAACTGAGATGTGGCAAGCCTCACAAAGCAGCCAAAAAAACCCAGAATATATGATATCCTTTGTCTTTCCTTTAGAACACTGAAACCTATTGGAAGAATTCTACCTTAGATCATTTAAAGTTATCTTGTGGGATAATCTTATTCTGAGGGCCTGCTGTTTCATTTCTACACACTTTGGGTGTATCATATTAAAAATATGGATATTTTTATTAGGTAGCCAGAGGGCTGTTATCACACTTTATAAAAATAAACTAATTCCTTTTTATCATCTAATAACCATCATAATAAGATTACCCTGATTGAGACAGGAATATATTTTTATAGTTGGCTTGTTTTGAGTATGGATCAAAATAAGATCTTCACATTATTACATTTGTTATATGTCTTTGTTTTCCCCTATTTTTACCCCTGCTGTTGCTTTGTGATAGAAATCGATTGTTACATGGTATATCATATATTCTAGGTTTGTCTCTTCTTGTGATGTCATTGATTACATTCAGGTGTAACTTTAATGGCAAGAGATAAGAATACTTGATAGCCTGGGCATACACACTGAGGAAACCAGAATTGAAAGAGACACGTGTACTCCAATGTTCATCGCAGCGCTGTTTATAATAGCCAGGACATGGAAGCACCCTAGATGTTGTCCATCAGCAGATGAATGGATAAGAAAGCTGTGGTACATATACACAATGGAGTATTACTCAGCCATTAAAAAGAATACATTTGAACCAGTTCTAATGAAGTGTATGAAACTGGAGCCTATTATACAGAGTGAAGTAAGCCAGAAAGAAAAACACCAATACAGTATACTAATGCATATATATGGAATTTAGAAAGATGGTAACGATAACCCTGTATGTGAGACAGCAAAAGAGACACAGATGTATAGAACAGTCTTTTGGACTCTGTGGGAGAGGGAGAGGGTGGGATGATATGGGAGAATGGCATTGAAACATGTATAATATCATATAGGAAACTAGTCGTCAGTCCAGGTTTGATGCAGGATACAGGATGNGTGAAGTAAGCCAGAAAGAAAAACACCAATACAGTATACTAACGCATATATATGGAATTTAGAAAGATGGTAACGATAACCCTGTATGTGAGACAGAAAAAGAGACACAGATGTATAGAACAGACTTTTAGACTCTGTGGGAGAAGGAGAGGGTGGGATGATTTGGGAAAATGGCATTGAAATATGTATAATATCATATATGAAATGAATTGCCAGTCCAGGTTCGATGCATGATACAGGATGCTTGGGGCTGGTGCACTGAGACGACCCAGAGGGATGGTACAGGGAGGGAGGAGGGAGGGGGGTTCAGGATGGGGATCACGTGTATACCTGTAGTGGATTCATGTTGATGTATGGCAAAACCAATACAATATTGTAAAATAACCTCCAATTAAAATAAATAAATTTATATTTAAAAAATAATAATAAATAGATAACTGACATAAGCAGTGAAACTGGGTGCTCCCATCTCAAATCCTCTTATAGATTGTAGTTGGCATGTTTGCCAAGGCTGAGGTTTCCATTTGAAGGGTTGATGGGAAAGGACCTGTTTCTAAACTCATTTCTTGCAGCTGTTGGCAAGAATTCAGTTCTTTGCTGGTGATTGGACAGATACTTCCTTCACTGTCTTATCAATGGGCCTCTCTATAAGGCAGCTTGAGACATGGCAGCTAGCTGTCCTCCCTTAGAGCAAGTAAGAGAGAATAAAAAGAGGGTACCCAAAATGAAAGCCATGGTCTTTGTGTAATGTACTGTCAGAAGGGATATCATACCCAGTCTGCCGTATTCTATTTCCTAAAAGTTGGTGATCAAATCCAGCTCACACTTGAGGAGGGGAGATTACACAAAGGTATGAATACCAGGAAGTGGGTTTCGTTGGGGGTCATTCCCCACACTGGGCATACCACACTGGGTTATAGCTCCAGTGGGCTGGGTTGATGCTTCTCAGCATTATACTCTCTGCTTCTCCTGATCTAGTTGTGGATTCCAGTCATAGAGGTAGATCCCAAGCATTGGGCATGCCCTATTATCAAAGCACTCCTCTCCAAGATATTCACAGAAGGGTGGATAGGCTGCAGGCTGCTCCCTAGTCACTCCCATATTACAGCTGTTTCTACTCCCCAATCATAGTTATACCTCAGGTCACTGTTTAATCAGCTGAACTCAGACGCTATCCCTTCACTCTTCAAAGTACCACCAACTCAAGACTTTATTAACAGACAGTTTTACTGATGGCTCCAGGGTAACTGAAATTATGTACTGCCTCTCAGCAGATGTCTTCAAAATTGAACATTAGCCAGTTCTGTATACTTAAAATTATTTCAGTCCCCTAAGCACTGGCAACTTCTCAGAGGTCACCTTTCACAGAGGTTCCACTTGGGACTTTGCTCCTCATTCTTTAGGGTCAGCACGCAGAGTTGTGCCGGTTGGGCTCTGCACAAGAGTGCTTGGCTAAATGGGTGAGTAGAGGACTGCACTTCAGCTCATATTCTGCTCCACACTCTGAGGCACACATCTTACAGCAGGGCTTCACCTGCCTGATGCTGCACAAAGTGCCATCTGGGAGAGTTGAAGCTCTCTGCCCTTTTACACTGCTTTCTAGGCCACCTTCTCTGACGTCTAAGCTATTCTTGGAAACTCTTATGACAAGAAAGAAAAAAAGAATGATGAAAAGCCTACTATTATTCACAATTTACAAATTCTATGAAAAGTGAATCCTAGAAGTTAAAGAACTATTTTTTTTCTGCTGAGCACATAATTTCTAATGTAATGGTCTTTCACAGACTTGATGAAAGAGTTCGGTAGAGAGTATGAAGATGAAAAATTAGAAAAACTTGGGAAAAGCTAAATTCCTTTGTTTAAGGAAAGGGATATAAAAATATTGGTGGGTGTAAAAATACTGGCAACCCACTCCAGTATTTTCGCCTGGAAAAGTCTGTGAACAGAGGAGCCTGGAGGGCTACAGTCCATGGAGTCGCAAAGAGTAGGATATAACTGAGCACAAACAAACAAGGGCCCACCCTAAATCCAGAGTGATCTCTTCTCAAAATCCACAATTTACAGGGGCAAAGGTTGTTTTTCCAAATAAGGTCACCTTTGCAGATTCTGGGGGTTACATCTTGGGTATACCTTTGTGGGCCACTATTAAACCTGCTGTAATCTGGTAACAACAAAGAAAAGGAGTTGGGTAGAGTCTGGAACCAGGAGCTAGAGGCTGCATGGAGACTGAGAAGAGCTACTTTGCAGATAAAAGATATATCTGATGGGCTTTTCTTTTTTTGGAATGCAATGCTGTTCGCCTGAGACTTAAAACACACTTTCATCTTCCTAAAGTTTACATTATTCACAATTTCCTAGTGGTATGTGTTTGCTTGGATAGAAGACAGGGAAAGAAGTGACACTATAGACATGTTTGGGTTAAAAACTCTAAATTTCTTACTCTATTTCACAGAACACTTTAGTTCTCACATTTCTTCAAATTCTTGTGCATACCCTAAGGCTTATATTCGCATAGCCCTATCAAAAAGGTTTGTGCTAAACCAAAGGCAATATGTTCTATTCCTATAAGAAGAGGCTGTCATCAGTGACTATTTAAATAACAATTGTTCTTCTCTATCAAATAAACTTAAAACTCCCCACCAAATTACTAATGTGCATCAGGTTAAGTAACTTTGGTTAAATCTCTGGAATTTTCACACATATCATATCATCAAATAATCTAAGAAAACTAGTATTATTCTCCCATTTTACATATGAGGAAGTAACAGCTTAGGGAGGTTTAATAACTTCTAGAAGATAATAAAGTAAGAAGTAGAAAAAGACAGAAATCAGATCTCTGACACTAGAATTCCACTTTTTTCCCTTCAGCATATATCTCCACATAAATAGTTTGGTCTCAAGTAAAGCATCAGCAAAGAGCTATCAATATAGAGTATATAGAAAATGCTTGAATTCCTCAGACCAAAAAATAGTGAGCTTGCTTGTGTTCTGTATCCCTATTTTATGAGCTTCAAGATAGATTGTAAGCTTATGGGCATATTGTCCTAAGGAAGAAGATTCACAGGCATTCAAAATAACCAAATATTTAACATACCCAAACCTGTTCCCATGGCATGATTTGCACCCAGTATGGCTCAGAGGTTAAAGCGTCTGCCTGCAATGCAGGAGACCTGGGTTCGATCCCTGGGTTGGGAAGATCCCCTGGAGAAGGAAATGGCAACCCACTACAGTATTCTTGCCTGGAAAATCCCATGGACGGAGGAGCCTGGTGGGCTACAGTCCACGGAGTCACAAAGAGTTGGACACGACTGAGCGGCTTCACTTTCATTTCACTTATGATAATTTACATGAAACAGAATTTTTTAATTTAAGAGTTTTGGCTGAGGCTCTGAGTTAGAATAGATAGTTAAATACCAAAGAGGTTTTTGAGGTTAAAAAAAAAAAAACTGTATGCATATTTTCAAGACATTATCCAAAGACCAGTTCAAAGTCTGGTTTGTACCAATAGCGAGATATAAAATACTTGAAAAAGTACAGCTGGGTAGAGGACTCTGTAAGAAAGATGAGGATGCTGTATTAGGAGCTCTAACCCTTCAGATCACTGAAAAGAAAGGNAGAGTCTGGAACCAGGAGCTAGAGGCTGCATGGAGACTGAGAAGAGCTACTTTGCAGATAAAAGATATATCTGATGGGCTTTTCTTTTTTTGGAATGCAATGCTGTTCGCCTGAGACTTAAAACACACTTTCATCTTCCTAAAGTTTACATTATTCACAATTTCCTAGTGGTATGTGTTTGCTTGGATAGAAGACAGGGAAAGAAGTGACACTATAGACATGTTTGGGTTAAAAACTCTAAATTTCTTACTCTATTTCACAGAACACTTTAGTTCTCACATTTCTTCAAATTCTTGTGCATACCCTAAGGCTTATATTCGCATAGCCCTATCAAAAAGGTTTGTGCTAAACCAAAGGCAATATGTTCTATTCCTATAAGAAGAGGCTGTCATCAGTGACTATTTAAATAACAATTGTTCTTCTCTATCAAATAAACTTAAAACTCCCCACCAAATTACTAATGTGCATCAGGTTAAGTAACTTTGGTTAAATCTCTGGAATTTTCACACATATCATATCATCAAATAATCTAAGAAAACTAGTATTATTCTCCCATTTTACATATGAGGAAGTAACAGCTTAGGGAGGTTTAATAACTTCTAGAAGATAATAAAGTAAGAAGTAGAAAAAGACAGAAATCAGATCTCTGACACTAGAATTCCACTTTTTTCCCTTCAGCATATATCTCCACATAAATAGTTTGGTCTCAAGTAAAGCATCAGCAAAGAGCTATCAATATAGAGTATATAGAAAATGCTTGAATTCCTCAGACCAAAAAATAGTGAGCTTGCTTGTGTTCTGTATCCCTATTTTATGAGCTTCAAGATAGATTGTAAGCTTATGGGCATATTGTCCTAAGGAAGAAGATTCACAGGCATTCAAAATAACCAAATATTTAACATACCCAAACCTGTTCCCATGGCATGATTTGCACCCAGTATGGCTCAGAGGTTAAAGCGTCTGCCTGCAATGCAGGAGACCTGGGTTCAATCCCTGGGTTGGGAAGATCCCCTGGAGAAGGAAATGGCAACCCACTACAGTATTCTTGCCTGGAAAATCCCATGGACGGAGGAGCCTGGTGGGCTACAGTCCACGGAGTCACAAAGAGTTGGACACGACTGAGCGGCTTCACTTTCATTTCACTTATGATAATTTACATGAAACAGAATTTTTTAATTTAAGAGTTTTGGCTGAGGCTCTGAGTTAGAATAGATAGTTAAATACCAAAGAGGTTTTTGAGGTTAAAAAAAAAAAAACTGTATGCATATTTTCAAGACATTATCCAAAGACCAGTTCAAAGTCTGGTTTGTACCAATAGCGAGATATAAAATACTTGAAAAAGTACAGCTGGGTAGAGGACTCTGTAAGAAAGATGAGGATGCTGTATTAGGAGCTCTAACCCTTCAGATCACTGAAAAGAAAGGATGAAGAGGTTTCTGCTCCTTCACCTCAAGCTTACAGTGAAGAGTGCTTCTATGAGATCACTATGAGCGATGGAGATTTGACTTCTAGCAGCTTAGAACACAACGTTTGGCCTCTCCCTAGGAACACTTGGAGAGCTGCTTTGATATCAAAGCGAAGATGAATTGTTGCTGCATATGAAAGGTATCTGCATTTGCAGTCAAATCATATGTGAGTATTGAATGTACACCAGACGGTCTCACAGGAGTCATCTGATAGCCTGCCTAAGTCAACTACCTGGAAGGGTCATTGGGATCCAATAGAAAGTCACTATCATATCTCATGAGTCATGCTAGTTCACACCCCAGTTACAAATGAAACAAAGTTTGAAGCGGTCCTATCAGAGTTTTGTCTTCAAAAAAAAAAAAGAAAGCTTTTCTTGGTTTAGAACACTTCAGCCACAAAAGTTACTTTGAAAATGATTAGACTTCATAGCTGACTTTACCTCACAAATTACCCATATGTTCCAGCTCATGTTACAATTTCTTTGGGGAGCATTAAAATGATTTTTCAATTTTCTCACTCAATTTCTTCTATCTCTGCTGAAAATAAGAGATGATATCATATGATCAGAGCAAATCACTTTAAATTAGACCAACTTGACTTGTCTTGCAGTCAATCAAATGCTGATCAAATGTGTTTTTTCCCCATAGAAAAACAAACTAGAGAATTAGTAAAGAAGCACTTCTTATATTTCTCAAAATATAGAGGTTTGTTTTAAAATTCCTCTATTTTAAATCTTCTGTCAAACTGATAAGCTGTGAATTTTAATTTATCACTTTATCACGTCATCAAAACAAGGGGAAAAAAGCCAAGAAATGTATTTCTGAAGAATAAACACAATAAGGTTTCTGTTGTAATATATTTCTTTAAAATGTAGAACTGTAATTATTTCAAATAGTCCATGAAAATTAGCCTTTACTGATCAGCAGATTTTGTTTCTGTGACTTTTTGTCAGTAGAACATAATTTTATGCAGAACTTTCAAATCCATGTTCAGAACACAAAATGCTTTAAAAATATTTTGAGAGAACTAATATAAGAAAATTTATATTTAGCAGAAATTCCAAAAATAAAAGCACATGTTACAAAGTTAAATATTAGATTTAGAGCAAATAATGAATAGTATATACTATGAACTCAGAATGTGCTAAAGAATTTGCTGATGAAGTAAATGTTTATGAATAAATAAATGTGAACCTTACAAGATATGTCTGTCACATACTCTCTGAAATCATGCAGAGGCAGAAAGAAAACTGTAAAATTCACAAATACTTGGAAATTAAACAGCACATTCCTGAACAATCCATGGGTCAAAAAATAAAAGGTATAACTTTGATACAAGTGAAAATGGGAATACAACTCACCAAAACACATGCAATGCAAAAGAAACTGTTCTAAGAGAGAAGTTTATAATAAAAAATGCCTACATTAAGAAATAAAGATCACAAATACACAACGTAACTTTACAAGGAAATTTTAAAAAAAGAAGAAGAAGAAAGATAAACTAAGCTCAAAGTTAGTAGAAGGAAGGAAATAACAAAGATTGGAGCAGAAATAAACAGAATTGAGACTAGAAAAGCAATAGAAATGATAAATGACACTGAGCTGGCGGCAGGAGAACGTCTCCGCAGCGCACCCACAGGTTTCAGTAAGGCAGCAGGAGAGTGCCTTGCCTGTTGTGCACACATCAGCCCTAGGAATGGGAGAACCAGGCAACCACTCACACTTGCCTACTCCAGCCAGGGAGTCGGGGAGTACTGTAGGGCAGTGGGATAATGCCCTGCCCACTCAGCCCTGCCTGTCTTAGCAAGACAGTAGAAGGGTGCCACCACCAAGCCCATCTATCTGCTAAGCAGGGTAGGTAGAGAGTACAGTAAGGGCATCCACCAACACCTCCATCTCCAAGAAGATTTTCAACTGACTCTCCACAGATGACTTTAGATTAGCAAATGAGTCCTCTTTCCATAGAGGAGGCATTGTTCAAACTGCTCTTTCTTTGCTGGGTCTCAGAGCAAGTGGGACTGCAGGCAAGCCCTTTGGAAGAGGCACCTCAGTTTCCTACAGTACTTTGAGTCCTTGGATATTAGCCCCACTGGTTTCCTAACAGATGTTGCAGGGATTCGCCTCTCCAGTGCAGACCCTATCAGTGTCCCCTGATGTGGGACACCAACCCCTCAGTCCTCTGGGAGAAGCACAGAACTAGTGAAATCGTTCCATATTGTGTTTTGCCGTGCCAGGGGTGGAGTTTTGCTGAGACTGTGTTTCTGCCTTTCTTACTCAACCTGATGTAGTTCTTTTATCTTTAATTGTGGAGAAGCAGTTTGTCTAGTTTTCAGATCTTCTTCAGAGGGAAATGATACATATGTAGCTATAGATTTGGTGTGTCCGTAGGAGGAAGTAAGTTCAGGATCTTCCCACACTGCCATCTTGGACCACCGCCCCCTCCAGGTAATTCTGATACAAACTAAAATTTGAGAACCAGTGGGTTAGCCCAAGAGAAAACAAGCATTTGTGTGCATATGCACAGTACCTCACAGCCTTATAGATCTTGGGGGGAAAGGGAGAGCAAGAAGAAAGAAATGCCCCCAAGATGACATGATGAGCTAAGCTATCCTATAAGAAAAAATTTAACTTAACTGAAATTTAGGACTTCCCTGGTGATCCAGTGGTTAAGCATTCACCTTGCAATGCAGGGGACACAGGAAGATCCCACATGTCCCAGAGCAACTGAGCCCACATACCACAACTACTGAGCCTGAGTGCCTGGGGCCCCTGCTCCACAAGAGATGCCACTGCAGTGAGAAGCCTGCTTACCGCAGAGAGTATCCCTCACTTCAACGAAGAGTAGCCCCGCCGCAACTAGAGATAACATGAGCTTAGCCATGAAGACCCAGTGCAACCAAAAATCAATTTTAAAAAAAGAAGAGCTGAAATTTAGATAGTTGTGGGCTTCCCAGGTGGTGCTGCTGGTAAAATAGCCTGTCTGTGCAGGAGACGTGAAACCCAGGTTTGTTCCCTAAGTCAGGAAGATCTCTTGGAGAAGGACATGACAACCCACTCCAGTATTCTAACCTGGAGAAACCTGTGGACAGAGAAGTGTGGCAGGCTGTGCTCCATAGGGTCACAAAGAGTCCAGCATGACTGAAGCGACTTAGCAGAAGATAGATTTAACCCTCTAAAAATCAGAAATATATTTAAAAATAATTAAGGAATGTTCAATTTACTTTATGCTCATCATATGATATTTTTAGTTATTTGTCACAGACTTCTTTTTCTATTGTTTCTCTTTTGGTTTAGGGAAGGCACCGTGGTTAAGTGCAGAGGTTCTGGAGCCAGATACTTCTAACTTCAAACCCAGCTCCCTCACTATATTAGCTATGCAACTTGGACATGTAAACCTCTTTCCATTTCCTCATCTTCAAAAGTGTGTATTTGTGTGTGCTCAGTCATGTCCAACTCTTTGCGACCCCATGGACTGTAGCCTGCCAGCTCCTCTGTCCATGGGATTCTCCAGGCTAGAATACTGGAGTGGGTTGCCATGCTCTCCTCCCGGGGAGCTTCCCAATCCAGGGATCAAACCTGTGACTCTGAAGTCTTCTGCATTGGCAGGCAGGTTCTTTACCACTAGTGCCACCTGGGAAGCCCCACAAAAGTGTGCTTTGCATCCACAAATAAGAGTCACAGCAGTGAAAGTATGGGGAAAAAAAAAAGTGTTGATTGTTATGAATGTTTCCACAGGGCATACTGAGCCTACAACATTTTTCTTTCATTTCATTTAACTTTCTTCTTGGATATTTTCCAGGATTTCTGTTAGCAGATTCATTGCACTTCAGCAAAATGTGGCAACTTCTTCCAAAACACTTTTATCAACCAGAGACTGCATCAGATCACAAGGGGAGCTAATTCAATATATACATCCCTGCCATAGCCCAGTCCTAAGGGTTCATCAGACTTTCTCAGAAGGGGTTCCAGGCACATGTACCTAATCGAAGAGTCTCCTCAAGCAGCTGGGATATTCCGCAACTCATCTCACATTAAGCCCTCATCTCCCACCAACCATACACATACATAACTACAAAGTACTATTCTAAATGGCAGCTGATTTCCCAACAGAAATATTCAAACCATATGTTTCACACAAAATAGCACAGTATGATTATTAAAATCTGAGGCTCTGGAGCCAGGCTGGGTTTGAACTCAGGCTCCTATATGTGTGATCTTGGCCAGTTCACCCTTTAATGCTACTGTTAATTATATCAGCTATAAGTAATATTGAGTGTTTTCTATGTTCCAGGCACTGCAATAAACACTAAACATGGATTAATTCACTTCTACAACAAATCTGTGAACTTCGTGTTATTATTATCTCAGTTTTACAGATAAGGAAATGGAGGCTTATAGAAAAGGTAAGTAATAGTTAATTTGTTTAAAATTATATACTCAAACAGTAATGGAGCTGGGATGGCACCCAGGCTATCTAACACTAGAGATCATGTACTTGGTCAATTCATTACATTGACTTTCTGGAACACAAAAACAGTAAGAAAACCTACTAAGAAAAACAGGAGCTCACAAATCTAAAATGGAAATCAAAATGCAAAACGAATTGCAGTATCCTGGCACTGTGCCAGAAAATAAAGTGATCAAAAAACAGGGATGGTGGATAATGTTCTAAGGAAAGTGGGTGGTTGTCCATAAAGGCATTTTACTGATACAAAAGGGATTTCCATACCAGCTTCTTCCCGACAACTAACCTGTTAAATGAAGAATGGCAGATGTCATATTCACACTTAACCTTTTAATAGACTTTTCCTGAAAGCACTTCCAGTATGATAGCTCTTCAGCAGGTCTAGAAATCATTAAGTTCAAAGGTGAGACAGGAAGATACAAGGTTCTGGGAGGGCAGTCTCCAGCAGGAAGGAAACAAAGGGAGACTAGAAAAAACAGATATTATTTTGGGAAAGTTGAGGGGAAAATTGAGTCAAAACATGTAGGCTAATTTTATAAATATATACCCAAAAATAGAACTTCTTGACTTTGTATTGAAAAATATTTACCCAAGTATAATTACGAATACTATTTATGGCTCTCAACTTTTTCAATCAACCTATGGAAGGACTGATGCTAAAGCTGAAACTCCAATACTTTGGCCACCTCATGCGAACAGTTGACTTATTGGAAAAGACCCTGATGCTGGGAGGGATTGGGGGCAGGAGAAGGGGACGACAGAGGATGAGATGGCTGGATGGCATCACTGACTTAATGGACATGAGTTTGAGTAGACTCCGGGAGTTGGTAATGGACAGGGAGCCCTGGCATGCTGCAATTCATGGGGCTGCGAAGAGTTGGACATAACTCAGAAGCTGAACTGAGCTGAATTGATGGACTAGTCACAAAAGACCTAATTTGGGTTATAAAACAGACTGTAACTATTATAGTGTTATGGATTTAGCCATGAGAAAAAAAATCAAACTACTGGTGCCTTAAACAGGAGAATATATTGTCCTTTTATATGAAAAGAGTCTATAAATAAGTGGTCTAGGGCTTGTGCATTTCCATCAGGAGAGACCCAGGCTTCTTCTACCAAAATGAGGCTTCCACTCAGGACCCACAATGGCTGCTCAAGCATCAGGCATAACATCCACATTCCAGATAGCAGGAAGGGAAATTTCCTGGAAGCCACACGGGACACTTCTACTTGCATCCTATTGACCAGTGACATGGTCACACCTAATCACAGGGAACCTGGGAAAGGTGGTTTCTTCTGGGCAGCCACTTGTCCAGGTAAATAGAAATTCTATTACAAATGTAGAGGTGAGAAATGGATATTGGGTGGCAATTACCAGCTTTACGCTTTTTGTCCATGGCAATGTAAAAGAACAGATAATAGAAATTAGAAGATGAAAGTAGGAAAGGGACTTGAAGAGAGGTGTATAAATAGTTACAAAAAAAGAAGTTAAGAAATATTATTTATGTTTACAGAAAAATTTAAGTACAACTATTTCTGCTTTATTGACTATGCCAAAGCCTTTGACTGTGTGGATCACAAGAAACTGTGGAAATTTCTGAAAGAGATGGGAATACCAGACCACCTGACCTGCCTCTTGAGAAACCTGTATGCAGGTCAGGAAGCAACAGTTAGAACTGGACATGGAACAACAGACTGGTNTTTTTTTTTTTACTTGATGGTGGGCTTTGCAGCACAGAAGTTTTTAATTGTGATGGAACCTCAGTTTATTTGTATTTTAGATTGTCACTTTTGCTTTTGGTGTCTAAGAAACCATTTCCTTACTCAAGATCACAGAGATTTACCATGATTCCTTCTAAGAGTTAAGCTTTTAACATTTAGGTTAGTGATACATTCTGACGTAATTTTCCAGATGGCACTAGTGGTAAAGAATCCACCTGCCAATGCAGGTAGACATAAGAGATGTGGGTTTAATCCCTGGGTCACAAAGATCCCCTGGACAAGGAAATGGCAGTCTGTTCCAATTTTCTTGCCTGGAAAATCCGTTGGACAGAGGAGGCTGGAGGGCTGCAGTCCATGGGGTTACACAGAGTTGGGCACAACTGAAGCGACTGAGCAAGCACGCATGCATAAGGATAGAGTCCACATTCATTCTTGCCTGTGTATATCCAGTTATCCTGGCACCATTGTTTGAAAAGTATTTTTTCCTCATTAAATTGTCAAGCACCCTATATGTACTATACTGCACCCATGGGGGGTTTTGTTTGAAGACATCATATTTCATAGAAAATGCCATGTATTACTGTATCAAGATTTTCCTTAGACCTTTTTTAAAGAAAATTTGTATATTTGTATATTTATTTGGCTGTATTGGGTCTTAGTTGCAGTGGGTAGCCTCTTGGTTGCCCTGCAGCTTGTGGGATCTTAATTTGCAGGCCAGGGATTGAACCCATGTCTCCTGCATTGCAAGGCAGATTCTTAAACTGCTGGACCACCAGGGAAGTCCCTCCTTAACACTTTTTTTTTTTTGGCTGAGGCATATGGGATCTTAATTCCCAAACAGGGATATTCTGATTCATTTGGGAATTGCCTTATATACAGTATAAGGTATGGATCCAGTTTATCTTGTTCCAAATAGCTCTCCAAAATTTTTAACTAGTTTTGTTATTCTATAGTTTACATACAATAAAATGTCTTTAAGTGTACTTTTTCATGAGAACTACTCCAGTACCACCCATTCCAGGCAGCCACTGATCTACTTTCTCTTACTGTATTAGATTTGACTTTTCTAGATATTTTTTAGTAAGTAGAATCGTGTGTTGTATTTTTGTGTGTCTAGCTGATTTGAGAATATTTCATATTATCATCTGCATCATTTTGTTCCTTTTATTGCTGATTAGCATTCCATTTTTATGATTATACCATGGTTGCTTTACCCGTTACCAGTTCATGGGTATTTGGATTATTTTCAGTCTTTGGTTGTTCTCATAAAGCTTTTAAGAGCGTTTGTGAACTAATGTTTGTGTTAACATTTGCTTTCATTTCTCTGGGTTAAATATCTAGAATTAGAGTTGTTTAGTTGTAACTGCAATTTTAAATTAATAAGAAACTGATAAATTGTTTTCCAAAGTGGTTGTGTCATTTTACATTTCAGTTGATCAGCCATGAATAAGCATTATAGTTACTCTACATCTTTGCCAACTTTGGTATTGTTTGTTTTTTTAATTTTAGCCTGTCTAGTGGGTCTGTTACCTCATTGTGATTTTAATGTGCATTTCTTTGATGATTACTGATTTTTTTTTTTTTAAGAAATTTTATTAATTTATTTGGCTGCCTTGGGTCTTAGTTGCAGCACATAGGATCTTCATTTACTCATGCGGGATCTTTCATTGTAGACTCTCTAGTCGGAATGTACCAGCTCAGTGGTGGTTGTGTATGGGCTTAGTTGCTTCACGACATATGGGATCTCTGTTCGCTGACTGGAGATCAAACCTGCGTCCCCTGTGTTGCATTAGCTATACATTTGTAATCATTGCTTTAGCTGCATCCCTAAAACGATGTGTTATATTTTCATATTTCATTCAGAATATTTTCTGTCTTACAATTTCTTTAACCAAAGGGCTTTAAATCTTAGTAATGTGTTTGTAATCTCCAAATATTTGGTTATTTAGGATGTACTGATATTTCTGTTTATTTTTTCATTCCATTAAATCAGAAAACAGACTGCTACGGAATGCCATTTTCATCCTATATTAAGTATCCATGTATAGTTAAATCTATATCTGGATTTTCTCTTCCATTCTGTTAAATTGTCTGTCTTTAGATAGACTACTTTCCCACCCATCCACTCCCAATATTGATTTTTTTTTCCTCAAGTGTTTTTGACTTTTCTTTCAGTTATTTTTCCATATGAACTTGATATTCAGGTTGACTACTAAAAAATCAGTTGACTTTTAAAAAACCTTTTTATTGAGAATTTCAAACATATACATATAAGCAGTTTGAATAGTACATCAGTGTAAAAGTACTCATCAGTCAGCTTTAACAGTTAGAAACTCAGTCAGTTTTGTTTCATCTACAACACCTCTCCCCCCCTCAGATTGTTTTGAAGCATATCCTCGATACACTATTTGTAAGTATTTTATAATTCTTAAAGAGTCTTGTAAAAACAAACATAAAACACTACAGTTCTCCAAAAGTTTCCCAGTTTTTAGTGCCCAGAAACTTGTCATCCTCTGCACATCTGCCTGCTGTTGTCTCACTTCCATATTAAAGTCCTTTTCTAATGCAAAAAAAACCCCAAAAACCAAAAAACTACAATGCCATTATTATACCACAAAGAATGAACCAGGAGTTCCCTAATATCCTCAAATTTCTGTGGCTATTGTTAAAATACATATTTTTTACAGTTAATTTGTTCCAGTTAGGATTCAAGTGAGGTTTACAAGTTGCATTTGTTTTTCATATTTAAGCCATTTTTAAAGTTATTTTATGTTGTAAATTTTTATTATGAAAATTTAGACAAATTTTGTTCATTTATACCCTTACACTGTTAGCCTAGGTACCATCGTCATTTCATTAATCAATACTTCTGTATGTATCTTTAAGAGTTGTGGACTATTTCTTTTTTTAAACCATAGTTAAGGTACCATTACCTAAAATAAATTATAAATTATTTCTTGCCATCAAATATCTAAGCACATTTTTCTTACTGACTTAAAATTTTTTCTTAGTAGTTGGCTTGTTGAGCCACAGTCCAAAATCCCCACTTTTCATTTGATTACTATCTCTCTCTTAATATTAACTCTCTTTATTTATAGTTTCCCCCTCAGGTTTTCCCCTTTACATCTTATTTAAATCCAATTTGTTTGGCCTGCATTCTTTCCCACCATCTGAACTTCATGGGTTGGATCCCTGTGGTATTGGTTAAAGTGATCCTCTGTCCCCTGTTGACCTCTGATAGTATATAAATAAGAAAGACTTGTTAAGTTTAGGTTGTATTTTTTTTTTTAACTTAACATGGAATGTTTCATAGATGGTGTGTGTAGTTTTCTTCGAAGTCAATGTCTGATCTCCTTTTTTTTCTTTCTTGGATAGTAGGAGTAACTTGGCTGTCTTGTATATCCAGGATAACATTTCATACCAGCTCTTCTCTGTTTTAGCAGCACTGGCAGTGACTGTCTAGCGCTAGATTCATTATTTCACTAAGGATTGCAAAATGATGACATCCTCATTCTATCATCTCTTCTTCAGTTGTTAACTGGACTATAAAGAAAAACTTTTACCTTGTTAAGCTATTTGTTGAGGTACAGCTTGTAAAAGAAAGGTTACTAAACTTCCCATCATTTCAAAGCAATTTTCAAAATAATGAGTTGGTTTCCTATTATTTCCATGACTGATGAGGGTCTGTTGTTGTTCTGTTAGTATGAACTCCTGGATGTTAACATTAAGTTTGCCAGTTGGCGTTATCATTAGAACCACATTAAATTTATGAATATATTCTTTAGACATTAACTTAGGGGAGGATTGTTATCTTTATCTTGTCGTCTTATCCACAAACAAATTATGCCTTTCTGCTTGTTTAAATCTGTTTCTCTGTCTTCGGTACTGTTTTTTCAGTTTTTGCCTCAGGTAGTTTCTTTTTTTATTGTTAATGTAAACTGGGTTCATCTTTTCCATTGTATCTTCTAAGTAGTTACTCATGAAGTAAATTTATGAAGTGTGGTATATGAAGGCTTTTGGCTGTCTTATGTTAACTTTATATCCTGCTACTTTACTCCGTCAAATAACAGGGAAAATTAAAGACTTGTTTCTGAAACACAGCCGTAGATCATACAGGGCATATCTTTCCTTCATGATAGTAGTACCTTTTTGCACAAAACTACCTCTTTGTCTTCTTGGTGCATGATACAGTTCTCATTTTTGCATCCTGTGAGAAAAATTGGGTTTTGTTTGAAAATATGCTGAAGTCAGGAACATGTGGGGACAGATATTCTTGGTGGGGTGGGGGGTGGTTAAATAGGGTGGAATCTGAGTATTACAGAACGTTGATTAGTGTCCCTGGCCTCTACCCATTAGATACTAGTAGTGTCCTCTCCTTCCTTAACTGTGACAACCGAAAATGTCTCCAGACATTGCCAAATGCCCCTTGAAAGGCAAAATTGTTCCCAGTTGAAAACCATTGACAAAAGGAAATGGCTAAAGTATGGCCAATCTAAACTGTGGTTTAAGATTAAGGTAGATTCTAACTGTAGGGAGTGGGACACGACCATAAAACCAGGTCTGTCTCTATATAGATTTAAGATTGTATTCATTGTTTTTATAGTTAGAATTTTTCCCACAAAGTTGACTAGCTTTTGGGGGGAAAAAAAGTGAGGATTATAAATATAAAAAGAAATAGACAAACTTTCTTGGATATTTGAGTTTGGGATGGTTTTTCTTTCTTGAAGGATATGCTTTTTCAATATGAGGGAATCTCAAGATTGAATTCAGAAAAGTATTCTTAACTAGTTTCCTCTGTTTTCAGGCTTGCTTTTCTAACCAGATAATAAGTATATATAACCAGCTTTCCTACATATCAGCAACAGTCAAATGTTTAGCAAAAATTTCAGATGTTTTTTAAAAAATTTATCTCTACCTTAGCAATTCGTTCTGATGATTTTGTGAACATAATGAAGTTACACATTCTTTGGGTCCTGTGGAATTGGTAGTTTACAGCTTTTTCCTTGAGTGATTTAGTTAACATAGCACCATAAACTCATCACAGGCAACAGTCAGTGCTGTAGTAAACATGTGAGAAAAAGGTACACAGAGCATGCAGCTTGCTGTTTTGTGGGGGACTAGGGAAGACATTACAGAGATGGCAGTTGACCTAAACTGTTAATGAGAGCTTTAATGGGGCAGATTATAGGCAAGAACTCTTATTTAGAAACCTGCAACATGATAGTGTGTGAAAACTATGGGAATGAGCAAGAATTCAGTGGTGGAAAATTTTTAAAGATGGAGTTAAGATTAGTGTTGGGTCTCTTTTCACTTTTTTTGTTTTATTTTTGTTTTTCTTTGAGTAAAATCCAATGCCCTTCTCTAGCCATGGCATAATTTAGTGCATCAAACAGGGATGATCTGAGAAATAATATGGGAAATGTTTCATAGTGCTGTAAGAGTCTTGTAATTACAGGGACTTGATCAACTCTATGGGTCATCGCAGAGTGTCTCTCTGAGAATGTGGCTTTCAAGCTGACCCCTCAAGGACAAGTAAAAATTTTCCAACCTGGCAGTAGGGAATTGGGGATTGAGGCTGAGGAATAGCATAGATGATAGGAAAACAGCCCATAGTGACGGAAGAGGGGTGGGTGCAGAATAGCATGGCATTTGAGAGACAGGCAGAAGTGTCAAATCAGGCAGAGCCTTATGGACCAGTTCATGTATTTTATGCTAAGGAGATGCTATTTTCTAATATTACATCATTTTTTCCTGCAGTACCAAATATGCCCCAACAACGGCAAGACCAACACCATCAGAGTACCATGATGCACCCAGCCTCAGCAGCAGGCCCACCAATTGTGGCCACCCCACCAGCTTATTCCACACAATATGTCGCCTACAGTCCTCAGCAGTTTCCAAATCAGCCTCTTGTTCAGCATGTGCCACATTATCAGTCTCAAGTAAGCCTGATATGACCTAATAACTCTTAACTGTTGTTCCATTTAAGTAAGTTTCAGTGTGATAAAGTTTCAGTGTCCTTATATTTTGTGTTATGTGCTATGGTGGAGGTAGACAGCTAAGGATTTGGGGGCCCCTTTTAACAGAAAGGTGCTGATCGGTATAGGTGTTTCAAAGAAAATAACCAAAAACAAACTGATTTAGAATTTTCTAAATTCTGTATTTAGAATTTAGAAGTTTTGGAAACCTGCAAACCATGAAGTTAAGACAAAATTTACTTGATTATATCCGCTAACTTTAATGTTTTTTCCTAATTTTTTATTTGAACACAGCATCCTCATGTCTATAGTCCTGTAATACAGGGTAATGCTAGAATGATGGCACCACCAACACATGCCCAGCCTGGTTTAGTGTCCTCTTCAGCGACTCAGTACGGGGCTCATGAGCAGACACATGCGATGTATGGTAGGAAACACTTTTTGTTTTTTCTCAGTGTGTGTCTTAATGTGTTTTAAGCTTCTGTTTAAGAATACGGCCTTTTATGACATTGAGGGTGAAGAATCTTAAAAAAGAAGAATCTGTTTCTCTCTGACCTAGTCTGTAAGTCTTGGCAAATCATTTCTGCTTCTGTTTTTGAAATTTCTTCTCTCTTTAACTAAAAATGTAATAATGTGTGTAACAGAAAGCATCTTTTGTAGAGAAAGGTATCTTCCTTCTCTTCCTCATCAGTAACATCATTTGGTATACTCTTCCTAAGGCATGCAGGAAGGTTTTTCCGTAATGAAAACACTCTCTAGCAAGAAAACATTCTCCCTCACTCTTTACTCTGGGGGCCACTGACATTGCATATTTTTGATTGCTATTTGTTATAATACTACTGTGTTTCATTATGCTGTATTTTAAGTGGTCGAAATTGTGTAATACTAGATCTGCTTTAGACAGAGTCATACTGTAAGTGTAATCAGTATGCAATGATAAAAGTATTCTATATAAAATTAAACAATATATATAAGACTACTAAGCTAAAATTGCCATCTTAGTTTTGTGGCCAGAGAACTTTGTACGAGTCAACTTCGCAGCTGTCTAAATTACTAAAATAATACCATTTCAATGTTGAGAATTTAAAATAAAATTCCCACCTTATATTTTGTAGAATAGAATTAATGAGTTGTCTCATATTTTTCAAAATGCACCTTTAATTATTAATAGTACCAGTTTTATTGAGATATGAATTTTGCTTTGAACTTTTCTGAGAACTCCTTTACTGTCATTTAAGTTTTCCCACTGGGGTTTCAGTTTGTTTTGGAGTGGGAAAAGAGAAATTTAAATGTATTTGTACAGTTGAAAAGACAACTCCTATGAGAATGAAGTTAATATTACATGCAGCTGCATGGACCTTTTCTTTTTACAACCTCTTTTAACTTTTTGAATGACTAAGAATGTAAAGACTTTCAGTTTTTTTTAACTTTAGATTACAGTCTATAACGTTTTGTAGGTTAATAGGAATAGGACTCAGGCAGCAACAACCATTCTTCTTGTCACCCAGAACGCACTTCTAATGTTTACTTTTTGGAGGCATGCTCCTTTCCCACTGGTTCACTAATCATAGAAATTTTATGTGACTTTTTTTTTTTTAATATAAAATACTTGTCAGATCTTACTTTTCCACACTTAAAATCTTTTATTGTTGATTATACTCTTTAAATTTAAAAGATGTGCTTGCAACATTTTGAAAACCTTTCAAGAAACCCATCTATAATTTAATTGAAAGGTTGACAGACTAATTTGGTTTATGATTTTAGTTATGATCTTCTGTCATTGTGTTGTCTTAACCAGAACTAATTATGTGTGAAAAGCCATCACTGATTTATCACACAATTTAGATATATTTCAACAATTTTCCAGTTTGCTAAAGTCTTAGTTGAAAAGTTCATAATGATTGTTTATACATACATTCCTGAATATATATCATGATATAACAAGTGGAAAAAACATTCCTTTCTTCCCATTTTCTGGCATACTCCCTTTGGAATAAGATCTGAAACTTTTGCGCTAAAATTTCCATTGCTTTTAGAGAATAGCTATTTGTGTGCCCATGCCTTTTGAGATACTGTAGTAATACTGTTGATCAGAATCTTTCTCCTCAGTGTATTCACTCACTACAGGCATCTGGCTTTGTCTTTTGAATGGATATTCACTGGTTTGAAACGGCCAGTACAGTACAGTAAATACTGTATTTGAGGCACTAATGGTTTTATAACTACTTTCCAAAATATTTCCATTTGAAAAGCAGTTGGTCTCAGACCGTGAAGTCTATTCAGGTGTGGGTAAACAGAAAAATACTGCAAAAAAACAAAATACTAGACCTAATTTCCAGTGAAACTTAGAATGAACTAGTCATCAAAGTTTGGTGCCAGGAGAAGAAAGTTGGCTCAACCATATCTGAATTACTCTCCTACGATTCACACAGATTGAGTTTTATTGATGTCTGTTGATGAGGGTAGGCTAGGAGCAAAGATGTACATAGATTCGGTATGATTACTTTTGGTTCTCTTTTGGACACTTCATAGGCTGAAGAGGACACCAGGAAATGAATTATTTTGTTATTTACTGCAATAAACCATAATTTAATCTGCTGTAGCAAGTTTATTAATTCATCAGTGATTTATTTTAAATCTTACAGACTTTTAAGACTTTAAACTTTTACAAGTTTTTGTACATTTTCTTTTGTCTGCAAAGAATGCAGATTTTTAAGTACATTGTTTTAAACTAAGATAAAATTTGCATAGAAATGCTAATTTTATACTCATTTCTCTTAATTTATATTTTATATTTCAAAAGGAACTAGATATTTTTAGTATGGATTATATTTTAAGCTACATCCTATCTAGATTTTTTTTTTAATGCAAACAAAAATTATGCACTCAGATGTTAATGACAGTTGTTATGTTACCTTTTTGTCATTTATTAATGATTATGGTTATAGCAAAAGCCTTTGAGAATAGAAATGACTGCAAAATGAAAGGCTGGTTATTGTTTTAAAATTTTTTGGCGTATTTACTATAAGTATTCCAATAAATCCTTGAACATTTATTTAAGTTACTAGGAGAAATGTATTCTAAGTTTGTTGACCTTGTATTCTTTCTAGCTATCTTAGGAGAGACTTTGATCACAAACTTCATCTCTTTGACCTTAATTTTACTTTCATCATTGCGTCTGCCCTCTTCCTCCAAATAAGTTACTTTTTGTTTCCTTAACATCTAGTCTTAAAATTCATCTGATTTTGTTTCATTCATCTTGTTTTGTTTTCCCTTTTAGAAATAGTAATAATGAAACTTTCTCTGCTAACTAAAGCCATCAGGAAGAGTTAAATCCAAAATCGTTTTCTTTGGGTTTATTTTTGGTAGTTTAATGCAGATAAATTCAAAAGTACAGTAGGCAAAAATATGTAAAGTGCACCTATTAATCTTCTCCCTTACAACCTCCTGTTAACGTTTTTGTTCCTATGTTTCCAAGTGTACTTATGCACCCATGCACACACCTTTATGTAGACAGTTTAATAAAAAATGATATCATACTCTTGTTTAATATTAATATTACTATGTTTCTCAATTTTTGGATCCATTACCAGATGCCTAGTAAACACCTTACAGAACAAGATGTAAGGTGACATTTCTATTAGTAATGATTTGCAAAATTGGACTAGTCTTTTGAATGAAACTTGGTAAATATTGTTTTATATTGGTATATTCTTTATATTAGAGTTGTTAATGGAATGCAATGTTGGTCTTTATATTAGATAATGACTTTATTCCTTTCATTTAAGCAAATGAGCAAGTGGAACTCGACAGCCCAATACAGAAGAAAAGTGTCTTTCACTTCAGCTCTGTCTTACTTAATTTTGTAGTAATGTTTAAAGTGCTTGTCATCTCTTATAAAATAAGAAAAATGAATTATGCATGAATACAAAAAGAAATTACTAAATATGTCAACCTTTCCAGAAAATTAGGAAAATGCACACCTTAAAAGGCTAATTAACCTTTCTATTTCCTAAATTCAGCATGTCCCAAATTACCATACAACAAGGAGACAAGCCCTTCTTTCTACTTTGCCAGTGAGTTGGGTTTTTTATACTAATTTTAATTTGAACAGTAAAACACTTTTTAAAGAATACATGTTAAGGGAGTAGACTTGTTGAGCAATCTTTTCCTTGTGCCAGACAAAATCATTAAAAATACATATATCTGAAAATAATTCAGAGTTTTTAAAAAGGAAGTAAAACCCAGCTTAAGAAAGCTGGAGTTAATTTAAAAATTGACTTGTTTCAGAAATAAATTTTTGCATACCAAGCAAATATGTGACTGTTTTGGAATGCTTAATACATTCCTTATTCAGAGAAAAATTTCCTGAACAGCCTTTTCTCATAGCAAAGCAAAACAAGCCACAAGTGTAAAATATACAATTTTTAAAAAATATATATCCTGGTAAGAAAAAACTTAACTCTTACAAGGATTTTTATTTGAATAGGGTTGAAATACTAGAGGAGAAGTGTTCCTGTATTTTTAATCTTTGCATGACTACAGGTTTAAAATATTCAGGTAGCAGACACCTCATGGATTTCTTGAGCTTAAGCAGGAAAACATGACCTAGCAGCCACCAGAGATTACCTTGGGTAACACCAGCCTCTCTCAGCAGTGGAAAGGTAGATGATTGCTCTTAAATGGAGAAAGTCTGAGCAGGGATTTCTTTTGGAAATGAACTTGTAAGGTTTGTTTTCTCTCTTTGTAGGGAAATCTTAAGGCTTATTCATGGACTTTCGGTATTTGAATGGGGAAGTCACTAACTTGCAGAACCGGATGATAGCGTAGTATGTGGTCACTTTATGTGAAATATTGTTTTCTCAAGACTATTAAGGATTAAAATGTTATCATAGAGACTAAATTTTCAATTATTTTGGAATAACTGAATGTCTGAATATACTAGGTGGCAAATTTTAAAAAGCATTGAGAAAACATTTTGACATTAATTGTGCCTTGGTATCCAAAAATAAGTGCGTACATATTATTTATTTGGTGCTAGGAAATGTTAACAAATTTAATCCTTTAATAGATGCTCTTTAAAAAGGAGTCTTGCTGTGTATATAACTATTGAAGAGGAATTCTGTATGTGGTATAGTATATAGAAGACAGTGTCAGTACATTAATTCTATTAATGTACTCAATTTGAGGTCTCAAATGTAGTTATCCTCACCATCTTACTGTCTCTGTTAGTAGATTTCGAGTCAGTTTCCTGGTAAGTAGCTAAAAGCTTAATCATCACACCTAAGCATTAACTGCCTTAGCACAAGTTTCCCTAAAAGAGAATATCAGTATTTTTTAAAAGAAACTAATAGCGGGGCTGCAGTTTGTAATTTAATTTGCTGCTTTATACCCCACCTCCTTCTAAATAAGCTTTTTGCCCTGTTTTTTTGGTATAGTTGCCTTTTATTCCCCTTTTAAAAAGTTTACAACTTTCCTTCACTTCTTTGCTTCTGAGTTTACCATCAAAACTAAAAGTTGGGAGATTTTGTTTCATTTTTGAAATTTTGCCGTGCTGGTGATCTCTCATGACTTGTGCATCCAAGGCCCCAAATGAGAAAACCTAGTTAGAAATTAAATGCACAGCTCTGTGGACACAGTTGGCTTCAGTAGGATCAGTTATGGCTTAGAAAACTTTTTGGACTGTGGTTGTCTGGTGGAGAGCTAAATCAGACTTTTTAAGAAAAACTTTATTTTTAACCTCTCTGGAATCTTTAGCTAATGAGTATGTATAATAATAGCAGTAAATGATAGATTTAGTTTAAGAATTTTCTGCCTTTCACTCTCCACTTTTCCCTTTTCCTAATTCTCTTATTTTCCTCATTTACTCTAACTTGGTTCCTTTCTCTCTCTCTCTCCCCCCACCCCAACCCCAA